>VUQI01032126.1:0-14546 GCA_015106735.1 Paratilapia polleni | reverse complement strand
GCCCCTTAGTTCCAGTGAAAGGAACTCTTAATGCTTCAGCATATCAAGACATTTTGGACAATTTCATGCTCCAAACTTTGTGGGAACAGTTTGGGGATGGCCCCTTCCTGTTCCAACATGACTGCATACCAGTGCACAAAGTAAGGTCCATAAAGACATGGATGAGTGAGTTTGGTGTGGAAGAACTTGACTGGCCTGCATTGAGTCCTGACCTCAACCAGATAGAACACCTTTGGGATGAATTAGAGCGGAAACTGCGAGCCAGGCCTTCTCATCCAACATCAGTATCTGACCTCACAAATGCGCTTCTGGAAGAATGGTCAAAAATTCCCATAAACACACTCCTAAACCTTGTGGAAAGCCTTCCCAGAAGAGTTGAAGCTGTTGTAGCTGCAAAGGGTGGGCTGAGATCATGTTAAACCCTATGGATTAAGAATGGAATGTCACTGTGAAGGCAGACGAGTAAATACTTTTGGCAATATAGTGTATATATACACTAGGTAGAATGCACAATTTTATGTCTCAGGCAGCAGTGCACACACGCAACCCCCAAACATTACCAGTCAACTTTCATGACATTTGCCTTTTAAATTTTTCTTATGTATTGTATCTGTTACATAAATATGAGATGATGAGATAAGAAACAATTCATTTATCCCACATTTGGGAAACTCTTTTGTTACACCAGTTGAAATGATGAATAATAATAATACTAATAATATTATTATTACCTGTATGTCTGTCAGAACACAGCTATTAATGTGAGTCGGGCAGATCTGAAAATGGGTTTGAATAATGACCCTCACAGTAATGCTGCTCAGACTGGGTTTAGTGATGTCCTGTCAGATGCCGACAGCTGGCTGTGTGTCAGATTCTTTCCTTTGATATAACACAGCGCGCAGAAAAATGTATGATGTGTGGTGTTGATTGACACCGGATCACTAAGGAGCTGACAGGAACTAAAGTTGTGTGTTGTCTGAGAGGTCCACTGCTAGACATAGATTTCAGGTTTATACAGCAGAACTGTAAACCAGCCCTCCTGCAGATGAATCCTGCACTACATCTGAGCTGTCAGGCTTCACCCAGAATGGCTGCCCTGACCCCAGTCCTTCTCTGGCCAAATTTCTTGTATCAGAACTTAGTGATTCTCCTTCTGCTGCTTCTCCTTGGTTTGACCTGCCATACTGTTTGTGCATAAAAGCTACGCCTGTGCTGTTTGTCAGATTACAAATGCAGGCTGTGCTGTATATTACTCAAACCCTCATTGTGCCTGCTCTTTTGTGACCTGGTAAACTGCATTGGTCATTACTGATATGAATTGGCCGAGCATGTGTTCAACGTTAGTAGATCCTCCACAAAACTTTCCATTCCCATCTGTGCTTTTTTGGGATTGTAGCCTTGCACCAATTTCCCTGTTTAGAACATATAGACCCTATTTGATTCAAAAAGGTGGAGTGAGTTTAAGCTTTTCTCCTATTTGCTGGATGGAATATTGAAGTGTCAGTAGGACTGAGCAACTTTTAATTAAGCTGCAATGAGTAGTTGATGAGTTAAACATCAGAAAAAAAAAAACGATGGTCTGAATTTACAGGTGTGCTAACCTACAATTAGATTTAATTAGATTAAACACATGCATTTTCTGGTGTTACCTGAGGCTCACCCGTCTAGTTTACTAACCTGTAATGGATCAAAGAGGGCAGGCCACCTCTCTTTGAACTCTGCCACCTGCACAGACTGGCTAACCACTTCCCTTCTTCTACAGCTGTATGTTCTGGACATCATATCATTTATCAGTGGACAACTGTCCTTTGTCTTGCTTGCTGCGATGAGTTCAAGTCTCACATTCTCCAGGCTATCATCTGTTTCGCCAGCTGGATGTGGGGGCAGGTAGTTTACCTCTGATTTCCTAGGTTTCTTGATGTTCTTGGCAGGCTTTCTCTCTCCCTCCTGCTTATGTTTCAGTGTGTTTATCATCAGTTCAGGATTCCCATGTGCTTTTAATTTGCTTCTGTAGTTTGCACATTTGTATTTTAGGCTTTGCTGCCACCCATAACATCCATTAAAAGAGCCAGGCTCCCTCAAGCACGGATGCTTCTCTATCAGTGCCTGTGCAACTGCGGCCCTCTGTGGCTCATTGGGATACGCTGTATAGGAAAACATGGTCTCTGCCAGGCGCTCCAGAATGTCTGATTTGACACTTGGTGCTGTAAGTGGGGTTCCATCTTTTAAAAACTTCTCATTGCCTTGCCTCAAAGCCAGTTCAGTATTGTAGGAGAAGGCTGGAATTGGGAAGAGAGCAGGCCACAAGTTGTGCCTTTCAGTGGCGGGTGGACAGGGAATCTGGGAATCTTGTAAATCCACCAAGAGAAGATCATCCACAGAGGACACGTCAGAGGTGTCTGGGTTCCATTCTTGAGGAACTGTGGTCTTTATTATGCCTGGTGGTACCTGCACTACTTTCAGTGTGTCCTTATCCTTGAGGTCACATGTAGAAGTTAGTGTGAAGAAGTCATCAAAGTCCTCATCTTTGTACTGAAGGCCTATGTCTGTGGTGATGGAAAAAGCCTCTTTAAACACTTTAATCAATTCCTCCACTGAACAGGGGATGCCATTTTGGAAAGTTATTTTCTTGATATCATGATTGATGATGACCCGAAATCTCATAGCTTGGTGCATATCTGCAAGTAAAGAAAACACAGAAATAGTCATATATTGATAAAGTTTAATACTTACCTGTGGTAAGTATTAAACTTCCTCACTTCCTTGGAAGCCAGGCTTTCTCACCATAACTGCCCATTAGAGAACATGAACCATAAAAAAAGAAACTCAACAACAAACCGTCTAACTGACATCAATTTCTTATACAAGAAAATACTCGTGCCCTCTTGCAACTAATACGTTTGTCTATATGCTTTTTGGTGTCTGGCAGGGAGAGCTCTAGCTAAAGCAGCTGCCTACAAAGCTGCAGGGGACAAGACACAAGCACACAAGTGTGTAGGATGTAAACCAAAGAAGAGCTACAAGTCTCTAAAACATTTTAGTGCTACCAGATTGGGTGATATCCTCAAACAGTACATTTCGTGCCTTTTATTAATCCAAGCTGTATTTAAACTTTTTTTAAAGTTTGTTGTAAAAACATTGAACAGCATAGCTAACCAGAAAATCAAGGGGATATACACATTTTGTTGTTAATAATAGTTGGAATACATATGTAGTATCTATCATTTTAATAAAACAAAGACAACTGAAAAGCTGGAAACATATTTGGATTAAAGAAAACTCTCTGCTGTGATCATTTTTAGGTGCATGTAGCCGTTCCTGAGAATACTGTCCTGTTGTTTCTGTAGTCTGATGTACAAGACTACTGAATGGTGAACTGCTTCCAATCCTCCAAAAGCTGAAGAGTATACTACAAAGCAAGTTCAATACATCCAGGCTTTCTTTGCCTTAGCTGGCTCAAACAAATCTAAAACCCCAGTCAGAGATGACAGATATCATGATGGTAGTTATCAACTTTCTTTGTTAACTCAGGCATTCTGCTTCATGCTCTGTGTGAGCTCACATAAAAAGGGGGCGTTTGACTCATCATTTGACTCTTCTTCTGCATAAAATCAACTGAGCGCTGGCGACTTCAGACAAAGACATTATCAGAGGAAAGTGTGGTAGAGATTTCTAAACTTATTAAACCCTGGCTCTCTCCCATAGGTGTGCCTTTTTGTCCTGTCTCCCTCTGCTCTCTTCTGTTTCCCCTCACCCTCAACCGGTCGCGGCAGATGGCTGCCCCTCCCTGAGCCTGGTTCTGCCGGAGGTTTCTTCCTGTTAAAAGGGAGTTTTTCCTTCCCACTGAGGAACAGTCGCCTTGAGGCGACTGTTGTTGTGATTTTGCGCTATATAAATAAAATTGAATTGAACTGAAATTGAATTAGGGTTTGTTTTAGCCACATGCTAAACAAGCACATTTTCACAAACTTTCAACGGAAAATTCAATTCAAATGAAATCTCACGACTTGCTGGCAGCCTGTGATTTGGTGATATAAATAAACCTGAACTGAATTGAACTGAATCTAAAGAATATAAATAAAACAACAGTAAAATGAAACCCTGGTGCTGTACATAAGACAAGACAGTAATTCTGGAGAAAACCGAGAGGGGCCGATATTATCGGCCAATATTAGCCATTTGCCGATATATCGGTATCAGCCTTCATAACAGCCAATAAACAAAAATTTAAAAAGTAAAGAAAAGACGGGAAAAACACCCTTCAACCATATTATGAATGCTGATGTTGCATAGTTTGTCCACCAGAGGGCACTTCCCTGTTGGCAACACCTGTTTGGAAGCCACAAACAACCAGCTGATCCCAGCAAAGTCAGGCAGAGCACAAATGAGTAATCCATGACTTGGTTTTACAATAAAACAAGATTATTTTTAAACTGCATTGTTATATTATCTTAGTAAGGACTCATAAATAAATACCCATAACAAATGTTACAGAAATCCGTTAATGTTTTGTGTGTCTGAAAGAAAAAAAAAATCTGTCTGATATATTGGATCAAATATCGTAAAAATCCTATATCCATCGGGCTCTAGAATTCTAGCATCGCCTGATCCCTTTTTGACTGTATCAGTCGTGGCATTGGGGTTAGGGTTGGGTTAAAGGTTTAGGGGGTTAGGGTCTTGCATTGCACAATGGATCACGCCATGTGGCAACTTGGCCTTGCAAGACTACTCAGGTGAAATGAGCCTCTAATCCATTTTTCATCACTCTTGATTGGTTTGCTATATTTATTTGTATGTACGAAAATTTTTACATTGGCACTTGCTGCGTTTATAGTGCCTCTTAGTGGAAGTATCGGTAATAAAGCCCCTTTTTTTTTGAAAAAGGAAGAACAATTATAATGTATATTGGCTTGGATACTAGCTCACAAAGGCGACACATGCAAAATGGCCAACATGTTAAAGTGTAATTTATATGCAGACACCAAAATGACATAATCAAAAATATTTTATTCGTGCTTGAACAACATAAAGCAATCCCACAGACAGCCTTAAGTGCTGCAGAACAACATAAAACTACACACAATGAACAAGGCCAAGGCCCCACAGACTACAGAGAAAGTGTTCTAGTTCTAAACAACATATCGCTCCTGCAGCGTCCAGCACGCTTTTATTTTCTTGTTTTCAATTACTTCCGGTGTCAGCTCCTTCAGCGTGATTCACAGTGAAAATTATGGAGTAAAAGGCAGTGTAAAATGGAAGCACCTGTCTCAAAAATAATGCCAAATTTTGTTGCGAACATTATGTACCGGAGCAAAGAAAGGGAAGAAACAGCACCAATGCTTAACGTTTTTCCCGCTTTTACTCTGAAAGCTTTAAATGCTCCACTTCCCGCTTGACGCGGTCGTGATAAGCTAAAATTACCTTTGTTTAAAACACTGCGTGAAGCCTGTTGTAGCCATGTAGTACTTTATAAAATAAGAAACGGTTGAAATATCAAAGCAGCAAAGTGCGCATTAAACTCCTTCAAACCTGCTGTTTTATTCAGGAACTCCGACCTCTCATCTTCCAGCAGCCTCCGCTGGCGATTTATCTCCTCTTCATAGTTTGAGATTGTTGTTTCCAGCAGCCCGAAGACTTCCTCCACAGCCTCAGCGATCCGCTGGTTGATAAAAGTTTTTAGTGTTTGGAGTGTGGACATTTTCAGAAGGGAAGTGGCACGCAGAAAAAAACAACAAAAAAACGTGTCCCCCTCAACCTTTTTCTCTTGTTGGCATTCCTCGCGCCCGGTTACGTCACTAGACCCGTCCCGGTACAGAATGGGGGCACCCCACGTCACCCACGCACTTCTACGTTTCTCCTAGAGAAAAGCAAAAATAATGTCATTCTCCAACTCATAATGGAAGGACACAGTTTTCACCAACGCTTCATGTTTACTCAGCTGAAGCAGATCTAAAGTTGAATGAACATAACTAGATTACCTTAGGTGATTACCACAGGCAGACTTACAAAACAACAACAACAACAAAAGCAAACTCTCACAAAATCTTTCACGTGTGAAAAAGCAGCTACTGTGGAATGTGAATTTGCATGTGAACGAAAGCTTTTAAACTTCAGCTAAGCCTCAAAGCCCATTTAGGCAAACGTAGTGTATTGTTTCTTTCTACATTGTGGTTTCTTCAGATATATTTTGCTGGGTCATCAGATGCCTTCCACCTGACCAACTCAGATTTGCCTGAAAAAATTCCAGAGGAAAGATAGACTTAATATGAATTATAAACTTAAAGTCTCTACTGTCATTAGTTTTCTAAATAAAGTTAAAAAAGAAAAAATAAAGGTAATTTGAGGGGTGAAGGTAGGGGTGCTTTTAGACATTTTTCTAGCATCGTCTTCTGTGGGGCCATTTTCAAGTGTGGAGTGTATGTGTTGTCATGGCACCCAGTACACATCCTCTCTTTTTGGCCAGACAAAAACTTCTTGCTGGGCCATGGGAGTGCATAAATTGAACTAAAACATTGTGTTCTGCTTCTGAAACAACCATTGGCTGTTGTACATGAATGACTATTTCAGAAATTCACATTGGGAAAATGAGAACACCATCATAAATTTTGGATATAATATTAACAGAAACTTGCTCTTTCTAAAAAGTTCGTTTTGATTTAGTAGGATACATGGTGTAATACCTGGATGAATTTAAAATGTGTGAAAGCATTCACCTGATTTAGACTTTTTAAAGAATATTCTATGCCTTGTATATGAGAAGCTGTAAATAAAATCTCAGTCCCCTACCAGCAGAATTGTGGTTTCCTCCAAATCTGCTGTCAGAGATCGAATATATAAATATTTTAGGGACTAAAATAGCCTCTCAAAAACCTATGCCAGAAAAACATCTAAAAACAGCATGACCTTCATCCCTTGAAATGCTTCTATTCTGAGAAAACTCATGGTAGTACGGACCTGAAATTTTGCACAATTCTTATTAAGAAGTGAATCCATTCTCTGTGTGGGATCATCTTGACATCTTGACACACCACACAAGTTGCCGTATCCACATGGAATAATGTTGAGGTCCGGGCTCTGGGGAAGCCAGTCCATGACTGATAGTGTTCCACTGTGTGTTTTTCTATCCAGGTATGCTTTACTGCAATCGCAGTGTGTTTGGGATCATTGTCGTGCTGAAAAGTGAAGCTGTTTCCAGTCAGATGCTTTCACAATGGTAATGCATGGTGGATCAAAATCTGACTGCACTTTTCTGGGTTCATAATTTTGACAAGATCTCCAACACCACTGGCTGAAATGCAGCCCCAAACAATGACAGAGTCTCCATCGTGTTTTACAGATGGCTGCAGACACTCACTGTTGGATCTCTCTCCTGACCTCCTCCATACATACTGACGATGATTTAAACCAAAATTTGGACTCATCACTCCATAAGACCTGTTGCCACTGATTTTCAGTCCAGTTCTTGCGTAATTGCGAAAACAGGATTTGTTTTGCTCCTTAGCAAGGTAGAACCATTCACGCACGTTCATCGATAGAGCCTGGTCAATGCTGTGCATATGGCTTATTTAGCGAGTCACAAATACACAACAGAGGCAGTAAAGATTACAAGTTTTACAGTTTTACTAAAGTTTACGTTCACTGCCACCATCTCGGATTGTTAAGTCAGGGTTATTGGGGCTGCTCTGACTTTCCGAGTTGTAAGTTCAACTTGAGGGGGCTTTCCAGTTGAAAATTCTGACTGGGAACTTGGAAATTCTGACTTCTGACTTCAAACGGAATGCACCAGAAGCCCAGGTTCAGAATGAACCTTCAGTAATAAACTGACTTTCCAGAGGAGACTCCACAAACTCGCCCTCGCCGTCTGCAGTGTTGGACAACCTTGCATCACTGTGGAGTGCAGCACACATACAACATACAGCTCCGGAAAAAATTAAGAGACCACTCCAAAATTATCAGTTCTTCTGATTTTGCTATTTATAGGTATATGTTTGAATAAAATGAACATTTTTGTTTTATTCTATAAACTACTGACAACATAACTCCCAAATTCCAAATACAAATATTTTCATTTAGAGCATTTATTTGCAGAAAATGTAAAATGGTCAAATGATTTGATGGTCCTTCATCCACATCTTGATCGACCTAGCTCTGTGGCATGGAGCATTGTCCTGCTGGAAAAAACAATCCTCAGAGTTGGGGAACATTGTCAGAGCAGAAGGCAGCAAGTTTTCTTCCAGGATAACCTTGTACGTGGCTTGATTCATGCGTCCTTTGCAAAGACGAAACTGCCCGACTCCAGCCTTACTGAAGCATCCCCAGATCATACAATATTAGAGAAAGAACCCCACCAAATTTCACAGTGGGTGCGAGACATTGTGGCTTGTAGGCCTCTCCAGGTCTCCGTCTAACCATTAGACGACCAACTGTTGGACAAAGCTGGAAATTAGACTCATCAGAGAAGATGACTTTACTCCAGTCCGCTATGGTCCAATCCTTATGGTCTTTTGCAAACTTCAGCCTGGCTCTTCGCATGAATCAAACGTGTTTTGGTTCATAAACACATTTCACCTGTAATCCAACAGGCTTCTTTAGTTCTGAAAACTGCTGGAGAGTCTCAGGTATTTAACCTCTAGTGTGGTTGTCCCTCTTGGAGGTGGTCATGACAGTCGTTGACTCACGTGATTACCCATCCTGTAATCACGAGTCATTAAGGGTCACATGAGCCAGGGTGTGAATTAAGGCACGGGACATTACTGTCACAGGGGTGAATCCTTTGTCAGACATCATGTGAGTGATTAAGGTCACATGGGTCAAGGTGGGAGTGGGGATTGACTTGCCTGGGAATGGATCTCAAGACTGCATTACAGGTGGCTGATAGCTGGTGTCACAGGCCACCACCTCTGTTTGATCGTTCACAGTAGACATAGAAGACAGATGGCCTTGTCCTGGTGAGCCAGCATTGTCTTAAGACTTCCCTTTTCTTCATTGCAGACCAAGGATTCAGTTTATGGAGCCAACATGTCATTGTGTCATTTTGGAGTGGTGGCTTGTGTTTTTGTCATATCTATACTGGTTTGTAGTTTTTAGACATTACTGAGGTGGCATTTCTTGACTGAAGCTGTCAACGTCTGCAATGATGACTAGCACTAAAGAGTTTAAATTTAAAAATAGAAGGAAAACAAAGCTCCTCTTCTCTCATTCTGAGCTGCTCCATCATAATATGACATGAAGTTGTAATGTACAGACCTACAGTTTTTCCTCGACGTGTCCACAGGGCCACACTAAAACGTACAGAGATCTGCCATTTCACAGCAGGCTACATTCTGAGAAGCCTGGATATAGACGAACTACCACATAGCTGTATCTCCTGGAAAAAATGTACCATTTAGCAAGCCAGCCATGTTTGAAACTGTTCTTTTCTTTTTGTTCTTTAGTTCTTCAGTATTAAGAAGGGCTCGAGCACACAGCTTGGGATTGCTCCGCATCTACATGGCATTGGTTTCAAACTGGAATATTCTTTATTCTTTCTGATTCCAGTTTTATTTACATAGTGCCAGTGCACAAGAAGTCATCTAGGTGCTTTATATTGTAAAGAGTCTACAATATTAGAGAAAGAACCCCAACAATTACATAATCCTGAAGCATTTAACAATGGTGGGAATCAAGAACTCCCTTTAAACAGGAATAAAAATATATAAACCGTGGATAAAAGGATGTGAAAAAACATAATCATGTCACTGCTGTATGTTCCATTACATGATATTTTATTTTTAGAACATGATATGCAGTACCTGACATCACTGCATAATAGGTCAATGACAAAAATACAAAAGTATTCTAGGACATTTTGAGGTGTAAAGTGTGAGGCTGACATGATTTAGGTCTGTTACTTTGACAACACTGGCTCTTTCAGTGTGCATTTGCAATGCAGTTTGTCTTTGAAAGGGTAAACTCGATCAAATGTGAACTTTTTAGTGGTGAACTTGGTCTTTTTGTAATTTTCTCTGCACTGTCACCTGCTAGCTTATCTCCATGGCTGCTCACACCTGAGTAACAGGTATGAGCAGGTATGGCTACATACGGCCTGCCACACCAGGGGCCTGACTAGCTACTGCAGCTAGCAGAGCCGTGCATCATGGGATACAATTGCAAATTTGCAAAACAGCCGCACCACACACATGCTAATTAACTTAGCATGTCAGACGTCAATCATCACCACTGAAACGCTGAGAATCTCAGCTCTTTTTTTTTTTTTTTTTTTTTAAATTTTTTTTTTTTTTTTTTTTTTTTATAAAAAAAAAAAAAAAAAAAAAGTTTTTTTTTGTGTGACTTTAATGTTTGGCTGCTGAAGTTGTTTAAATTTTCCCTGTGCTATATAAATACGGCTATTATTATTGTTATTATTATTATTATCATCATCAGTAGTAGTAGTAGTAGTAATAGTAGTTGTAGCATCAAATGTCAAAACTGAAAAATAGTTTTTTGAAAAATACATGACTTTAAAAAATGTAGGTGCGGGGTATTTTTTTTTTTAACCACTGTGTTGTATCACTTTTTAATTTTATAAACACTGCAAGAATTTAGGATCTGAGGAGGCAGTTTCTACAGGGTTAGGGAGTTAGTTTTAAAAAGGTAATGTTTTCCCATTCTTGCTTGATATTGGATTATTTTTAACAACAGTCTGTTGAACCCCTGCTAGTTTTTATTTCATAATGCATCAAATGTTTTCAGTGGTTGACAGGTTTGGACTGTAGCCAAGCCAGTTTAACAGTTTAACACACAGACTTTTTTACTACGGTGCCATGCTGTAGGTGTTTTGGCATTGCTTTGCTGAGATAAGCATGGCCTTCCCTGAAATGGATTTGAACTGGATTGCAGCACATGTTGCTGCAAAACCTGTATATATCATCTAGCATTAATGGTGCCTTCACAGATGTGCAAATTACCCATGTGTGCTAACGCATCCCCATACCATCATGGATGCTCTTTTAAACTGGGCACTGATAACAAACCTGATGGTTCCTCCCTCTTTAGCAAGGAGGTGAATCAGTAAACAGGACAGTTTGCCAATTCGCCTCAGACCATCTTAAATGAGATCAGGTCTGTGTTCACTGACAATGATTTTCACAAGCATTCTTGAGCCTGTGCAATGATTTCCAACAAAGAAACTGTGTCTGTTTTGAATGCCTCTCAATATTGGGTGTTTGCATACAGAGATTTCTCCAGATTCTCTGAGTCTGTTAATATTATATGCCATAGATTATTTGAAATTTTCGAAGCTAATAAGAACCCGAGAACATCTATAACTCAGCTCTACTAGGTCATTTCACTGCTCCGCATGCGTTATAGGAAAAAATATTTCTTAGCAAATCCCTGAAAAGACCAAAAATCCAATTACTCAGTCTTTGTTTTATCTTTTATCTTTGTACCAAATGCCTGGTTCCTCTGTGCCATTCACCTCAGTTGGTCCACACTCTGCTAATACTCTGCTGAGTGTTCATGATTCCACTGCTAAAGAAAAAACTAAAAAAAAAAATAAATAAAATTCCTAGCAAATGAACTATTTGCTGATGTTTCTGTAATGTTTGCTACAGTCCCCTGCTGTTTAATGAAGTTAATCAGAATGTTTCAAAATGAATTTATGAGTTTTTGAAGATTTTCCATGGGAAAGGCAAGTCTGGAAGTATTAATTCATAAATGCTTTCAATATTTAGCTGACTCACATATTGTTGGCTTATTACTTTAACAGCTTTTTCTTGATACTACACCCTGACATGAACAAAAGAAGATATCACTCTACATGCCAAATAGTTTTTGTGCATATGTTTACTATTAGCTAAATAAACTCAATTACTTACCCTAGTTTCAGTCCTTTTAGTTATTTGCTGGACAAGAGACCACATGTAAGACACTAATGAGGAAAATTAAAACACAATAGTTATCGTAAATGTGTGCTTTAAAACTGCATTTGTGTACATCTTTTCATTGTTTTCTTTTTACATTCTGACTCATGTTTTTATTATTATAGTGGCAAAAGGCTTTCAACATAAATTAAAATTGCTTTTAGAAAAAAAAGCTTTGAAGGTTTAGTCAATGCAACAGAAGGTTTTGCAACTGAACTGTTGACAAATTCATACACTGCTGAGCACGCTGGGCTGAGTGACGTGTACTGGACGTTAGTCAAGTTTGAGAATTTGTGAGCTGGTGAGTGATAAAGCTGAATTCCTGGAGATCAGCCATTACTGGCGTCAGTGGGGAGGCAAGGTAGCCATGAATCATCTCTGTCTGAATAGTCAATCCAGTTTGCTTGTAACGCCTGTAGCTAAACAATCAGTTTGATTTTTTTCACAGTAAGCATTTAGCAAAGTGTGGGATGACGTCTGAATGATGCAATAAACAAACACAAATACAACGTCTCCCTAACTAACTAACTTTAGTTAGTTAGTTAGGGAGACACACTCTCCTATCGTCATATTCATATATTTATCAAGTAATGGTGACTCATGTGGAAATCAGTGAAGACAAGGAAAGTCTTTAAATCATGACCGTCACCTTCAATGTCTTCAAAGAAATGAAGGAATTTAGTCTTACACCATGTAAATGACATTTGAAAAGGGCTTTATAACAAAATTATTACATTCATGCAAACTATTTTAGCATTCACTCTGTGCTTGTGTAATATTGTACTCATTGAGTAGTACAGTTGCAGATTTGGCTGGAAACAACCAGGTTTAAATGGTGTTTTCCAGACATCCAAGACTGCAAACTAAGTATATAAATGAATATCCTCTGAATTAAAGTAGCAGCAGGTTTAAGCCTTAATTTACATTCACGGTCTGTTAACATTAACTGTGTATCTTGTTTGCAATGGAAATGTGTACAGAATTTAACAGTAAATGTTACAATAGATGCAAAGATCTATACCGCTCTCAAACAGTATCAGCCATACTGTAAATATAAAGCTGCTTAAAAAAAAGTCAGGTAGTATAGCATAAAGACTGGAAGCAGGAAAAAACTACTTGCCTGGCTCTGTCCAAAGGAAAAAAAATCTACCTACCTGCACAACTAAAGCTCACAAATGAAAACATTACATGTTGTGTTTTTAATCCAATCAAAAACATGAAATTCTGGGGAGTTATGTGTTGGCATAATGGAGAAAACCACAATTTCTTCATTCATTACATGATGCACATGGGTCTGTAAACTAAGTTTTCCTCCTTAACATTTGTTGAAAATTGAACAGAAAAATGATGAATAGATTTTTCTAAGCATGAAAAACCTCATGAAATTCCCTTTTTTTCCAGCAGCATTTGGGAAGTCTAGAAGAGTCATATGATTATTTTATTTTATCCCATTTATGTGTGCAGTGGGCTGACACTCTTAACTGGACAAGGACACTCATGTTCATGTTTTCTGACCAGAAACACAAATGCCTGTGGAAGCCAAATTATTTCCCACAACATTCTGCAGTTGCTAACTAATTACTACTACGATAGCATCAAATGATAACTTACAAATTAATAGACAACATTTTTCAGCTCCACAAAGGGTGCAGCTATGTAACATCTGTAGTGCTTTATAGCTAAGATCTCAGTTAACAGATCAACTTTATTTTCCTAAATGTTTAATCTGCACCTTCAGGCAGTGGAAGAACCTCAACTTAACCAGGAATTCCGGTGCTGAAAGCATCACTATCACAGTAAGAGAAAAGTCTACGCCAAAAATAACAGCTACTTTCCAGTCTGCTGCCCACAACCACAGAAAGTCCCTGAAGATTAAATGCGCCCGGTATCTTTAGGCTAGATCCTTCCTGAGTGCCATGCAACCATAAATAAGTCTTCATTAGAAGTGAACTAGAGGTTTCCTGCAGTGATGTGGTGGGGGCACTGTGTGAGCATTCAAACATCTAATTGCTGGAAACCAAACATCTGGGAATAAGGCCAGGTGGGCTGGCAGAGTTATAGCGGGGAACAGAGGAGTAGATGAAGTAGAACATGTCTGTGTCTTGTCTTAGACAGTAACGATCCAACTGCTTTCCAGTCAGTGCAGAAGCACTGGGAGCATTTAGCCTGCAAACTATTTTGCTGTGAGACTAGGAAACGCCGTGCATTCAGCAGAATCAACTTTCAGGATGTCATTGTGTACTTTAATGGTATTTGGAAGGTATTGTTGAAAGCAAATCCTCTGTTTACACAGCCTTTTCAAAGTCATTAGGGGTTGAAAAATATTCATAATGTGCAGACCAAAAATCAAGGGAAAAATACAGTTTAACTACACCCTGGAAAAAGTTTGAGTTATAGCCCTTAATAGACAATGAAAGACCGCAAAATAAGACCAGACAGGTTGGGGACAAAGGCTGCTCTGATATCTCAAGTTTCATCAGGTTCAGCTCAATTGCTTGTGTACTCAGTTTGCATTAAAAATCACACAACTGCACTGACCCTTTTCTTTATGAAACTCTCTCTGTAGTACCTATAAACTCTTGTACTAATTCCAAGGCCAAAAAAAAAAAAAAAAAAAAACAAAAAAACAAAAAAAAAAAAAAA
>VUQI01032122.1:0-10115 GCA_015106735.1 Paratilapia polleni | reverse complement strand
TAAACTAATTTCTCGCGCTATCGATTAATCCCAGTACAGTCTGCAAAATGTAAGAAGTCAATGAAAAATGTGAAATTGCTTGTTTACTGCAAGGGGCAACCTCCAGAGCTACAAAATACAGCTTTTGACTTCTCTCCATAATTTACCCCCCTCATAACAAATCTGGAGTGGGGTGGATTTTTTTTTAAATACTCATAATTGATTCAGGGGTGTGGCCACGTTGATTGACAGGTGTCCTGACGCAGGCAGCTGGAGCCATAGTATGCCTGCTAGGCCTCATCAGGCCAGCTTTACAGGCTACATAATTACAACCACACATGCATTGTACGCTCATAACGTAGCCAGAGTTTTAAAAGCGCAAAAATATCTTAGACTGGAAAGTGTACAAAGCAGGAGAGACATTTCCTCTAGGTGCAAAAGTGGATCAACTAATTCACCACACACTAGGACAGTTGGAGTCACCTACAGTTAGCGCAGAATAGCCTCAACACATTTCCATCTCTTTTGCAATTTTTGAATGAGATCATGCATTAAAACTAGCTGCACAAGCTGAAGAATGATCTGTTTTTCGTTCCAAAGAGACATGAAGGTTACTTCCCAAAGTCTGACTTGCACAGGCCCATGCACTCCAAAATCAGCGTCTTCCTCAGTCACGCTCGTCACCGTGATTGCTGCAGAAAAACTAAGCTGCTGTTAACCAAATAAGTAACTTGAGCTTGAGCTGCAATAACTTATCAGCGATGTAGGTGTTAAACCTTTTCATTACCAAATTGCATGAGTTAATTTTACTTATAGTTGTAAATCAGTAGAATTCAGCTGAGGAGCCATAGTGACCTTTTTGGACAGGCTTGGACCCACGGGGCCTGTCCATAACGCAGATGTAGGGCCTCAGCCACTACTGTGAGTGTTTAAACTGGACATCTTCGCTGTGGCTGTTTTTTTTGTTTGTTTTTTTTTTGTTTATCAGCTTATTGATCATTCGATTAATTGTTTCATCTCTCCCCAACAGTGAAGCCATTTTTAAGTAAATGCTGCAGACCTTCCACCATGTCCAGTGTGAGGTTGAATTTCATATAGCAGCATTTTTGGGGTTCGCGTCATAAAAAGAGCACGAGTTTAGAGTTAAGACTTTGGCTTTATGTGCAGAAATATGGCTGGGGTCAGGATGTATAGGGTCATTTGTAATAAGTCATTACAGTGCTGCTAAGAGACAAAAAACAGGTGTCTTTGTGGCTGTGAGTGAACATGAAGGTTTGTGAGGCTACAGCAATCATTACATGGTAATCAAAGACTCTAAAAGGTAATGAGGCAATGGACACATCCTCTTTATTATCTTCTTTCTCACCCTGTCTGGCTGTGTTCACTCACTCGTCTCTGTACCTTTCTCTCTCTGAGTCCCCGTACATCTTATTGCCTCTGAACAATCATACTCTCTTTTTGGAAGCCGCTGCAATAAGCTGACGCGATGATTTGTTGTTTGCGCAGATATTGAAAACAGAAAATAGCCAGCGTTGCTTCACAACACCACAGTGGGGGACCTGAGTGTCCTTGAAAATAATATTTCACCCACAGCATCACACATACACACTTCACAGACAGACATGTCTCCTTCTTTTGGCCAATGTACATCAGCTTATTCCCCTTCTCCACAAACCATTACTCTCATCCACCCATTACTACAATTCCTTTTCCTCCCTCTTTTCCCTCCATCTGCAATGCAGCAGCTATTCATAGACAATAATGATCTGTGGGAGTGGGCCCTGTGGGAGCCATCCCATGCAGACACCCGGGGCACCAAGCGGACCAGCCAGGCAGAACCTTACTCACTTCCCGCAGTAACCCTAAGACGACCACAGGATGTGCCGGAGCCACGGAGCTGGAACACCTTATGTTCTGGATGGAGTCCCACCAACAGGAGGGGAGGGATGCTTTAGGAGCCCCACTCTAGCAAAAATCAATAAGTCAAACAGCCGAGGTCAGTTTGTGAATTACACAGATGGGAGATGTGTTACTCATAGATTGGCCCTGTAGACTAACAGCCAGTCCTGGAGATTCATTTTTTCCATAAATAAATGACTGAGAGGAGCAGTTTAATACGGCCGATTTAACGTTTACCGCTTTTGTTTGCCAGATTCTGAGAAACAAGGCTTTTCTTCAGTTTCAGGATGTTCTGATGACTAAGTGCAGGACCACCCTGCTGCTTTATCCGATCAATACTACAAAGTCAATACACACACACACACACACACACACACACACACACACACACACACACACACACAGGCACATAAACCAAGGCTGCGAGGTAGCATGAAACAAGCAGCAATATCATTAAGGCACAGAAATAACAGAGTCAGAGGAGCAAAGACCGAGGCACATCACACTGCTTTGGATTCAAACTGTTGAAAGGATCTAACTTGGTAGAAACACTGAGCATATACTGTATAAACATACACTCACAGGCCACTTTATTAGTAACACCTATTCAACTGCTCCTTAACGCAAATATCTAATCAGCCAATCACATGACAGCAACTCAATGCATGGCATGTAGACATGGTCAAGATGACCTGCTGAAGTTCAAACCAAGCATCAGAATGGAGACCCAAGGTGTTTCAAGTGACTTTGAATGTGGCATGGTTGATGGTGACAGACGAGCTTATCTGAGTATTTCAGAAACTGCTGATCTGCTGGGATTTTCCCACACAGCCATCTCCAGGGTTTACAGAGAGTGGTCTGAACTGAAAAAGAGAAAATATCCAGTGAGCTGCAGTTCTCTGGGTGAAGATGCCTTGTTGATGTCAGAGGTCAGAGGAGAATGGCCAGACTGCTTTGAGGTGATGGGAAAGTAACAGTAACTCAAATAACCACTCGTTACAACCAAGGTATGCAGAAGAGCATTTCTGAACACACACAACACATGGAACTTTTAAACAGATGGGCTACCGCGGCAGAAGACCACACCAGGTGCCACTCCTGTCAGCTAAGAACAGGAAACTAAGGCTATAATTCGCGTGGGATCACCAAAATTGGACAACAGAAGACTGGAAAAAATGTTTCCTGGTCTGATGAGTCTCGATTTCTGCTGCCACATTCAGATGGCAGGGTCAGAATTTGGCGTCAACAACATGAAAGCATGGATCCATCCTGCCTTGTATCAACGGTTCTGGCCTGTGGTGGTGTAATGGTCGGGGGGATATTTTCTTAGCACACTTTGGGCCCCTTAGTACCAACTGAGCATCATTTAAACACCACAGCCTACTTGAGTATTGCTGCTGACCATGTCCATCCCTTTATGACCACAGTGTACGCATCTTCTGATGGCTGCTTCCAACAGGATAACACACCATGTCTCAAAGCTCAAAAAATCTCAAACTGGTTTCTTGAACATGACAGTGAGTTCACTGTACTCAAATGGCCTCTACAGTCAGCACATGTCAATCTAACAGAGCACCTTTGGGATGTGATGGAACGGGAGATTCACATCATGGATGTGCAGCTGACAAATCTGCAGCAACTATGTGATGCTATCATGTCAATATGGAGCAAAATCTCTGAGGAATATTTTCAGCACCTTGTTGAATCTATGGCATGAAGAATTAAGGCAGTTCTGAAGGCAAAAAGGGATCCACCTTCTACTGTCAAGATGTACCTAATAAAGTGTCCAGTGAGTGTATAAACCACACATATCACATGTATGAAAAGTCTAAACTACCTTGATCTCAATGTAACTGAACTGCATTCCACTTTCTGAAGACCATTCTACAGGCAGAGAGATCACAAGGCATGTCAGAGAAAAAGGCAGCTGCAGTGAAGGTCTTGCACAGGGCAAAATACAAAGAGCCCAGGCTTGGGCTGCAAAGAGTCATCTACAAGATATATAATACAGTAATAGTTAGTTTGACTTCATGTGTCTTTCCAATTACTGCTGAGTCTATGCAATTTCCACACTGTGTGAAAAATGGCTCTATCTCATAATATCTGTATGTGCAGAAGTGCGAAGGCACAGAACTGTCCAAATACTCACAGTCTAGTGTTTCTAAATGTCATTTCTGTCAAAGAATATGTGGGAAAGACTAATTGCTCCTTGAAACATCAAATTTATGAGGTGAAAAGACTTTGTTGGAGGAGGCAGCAGTTTTTTTCTATTGAATATTAACAACTTATCGATCTTGCTTAACTGCACAGAGGAGGAGATTAAAAACTTAAATCAGAGCTCTCTTTAAAACAGGTGTCTTGAGACACTTAAACCTTTAAAGGGCTTTAGTGAGGAGTTTACTGTACTGTTAGACGATGGTGTTGTGGGGTATGATTGTATTTGGCTGATTTTTCATGGTGTTATTGTTACTTTATCCCTTATCCTTCATGTTTGTATTACACACATGTCACAGGATTCAGTAACAGTGTTATAGTGAGTGCCTGTGTGTCACCAGCACCTGCATATTTTTCACTACATTGTAAATGCAAACAGTGTTCTTATTTAAATAGTGCATTTAACTTGGTGTTTTAACTCAGATTTCTTTACTTGCTGCTTGTTATGATTTTTCTGAGCTTGGACTGCACTTGTGAGCAAAAACACTCATGAGATTGCTAATTTTCAAGTACAAATTGTTAATTTAATTGGAGTTGTTGTGATCTTTATTTCAGTTATGTTGTGTTTAGACCAAAGACAGTAAAAAAGGTGGACGTGCTTCTGGGTCTGAAAAGTTAAGCCAACGTGGAAGTCACCCAAACCTGCATTATTTTTAATGGCCAGCAGGGGGAGACTCCTCTGGTTGCATAAAGGTCTGTGAGACATGGGCCATCGGCTCCCACAGCAAACACTTTCCTGATGACTTTATGGGCTTGATCACTTGTTTCAGGTCATACTCAATAAAACATGAAGTTCATTTTGTGAAGTGGTCATTATTAGAGTCAGAGAGAGGAGGATTATCCAAGGTATGCTCGTCATTAGCCAATTTCACAGTCAGATCTGCCCCTCTCTCATCACATATAGTTTCAAAACACCAATATGGTGATGGCGAAAATGCTCGACTCGAGGCTTCATGGCGGGACTTCACTAACCAGTGGGTGATGTCACGGTGGCTATGTCCATCTTTTATACTGTCTATGGTTTAGGCTTGTTGTAGTTGTGTGAATACTAAAATAAAATACATTAAGAATTTTTTCAAATTAAAAAAACTGTTCTTTGGTCTGATGGAAATCATGGACATAAAGGGAACATCTGGCTTGTTTCAGTGCACCATTCAAAAGCCAACATCTGTGATGAAAGTAGGTTGCCTTAATGCACATGGCAAGGGTATTTTACACATCTGTGAAGGCATCATTAATGCCTAACAACACACACAGGTTTTGGATCAACATATGCTGCAATCCAGACAATGTCTTTTTCAGTAAGACAATGTCAAACCACAACAGCATGACTCCTTGCCAAAAAAGTCTGGGTGCTAAATTGAACTGCAGTTTAGACCGGTCACCTACTGAAAACATTTGGAGCAAATTAGGAAATGAAAAAGGCCACAAACATTCAAGAAAAAATGGCAACACATTTTTCTATAAAAATTACATGAATTGGTCTCCTCAGTTCACAAAAAGCTACAGATCGTTGTGAAGAGGTGAAGCAACATAGGAGTAAATATATAAATGTCCACAATTCTTTGAAATGTTTTGGTGTCAATAAATTCAAAATGACCATATATTGAAAAAACAAAAAACCAAACAAACAAACAAACAAAAAAATGGTTACAACAACAACAAAATTCTCAGTTTCAACATTTGATACAGTGTCTTGGTATTAGTTTCAATTAAGTGGGTTTAAATAATTTGCAAATCATTGTATTCAGTTTTTATTTATATTTTACACAGTTTCAAAGCTTTTTTTGGAAAGGACTATGCACATAAGTGTTTGACTTGCTGTTTTTTGTTGTTAAAATTGCAACTAAATTCATAATTTATGTACCTGTCTTGGACATTGATTTACGCTCTTAATTCCTAACTGAACATAAATTCTGCATCAGCATCAATTTGGCCACGTTCCCTCTTACGGGTGAGTTCCTCCCAGGCAAGAGTGGTTATATATTTACATCAGCATGTGTTCTGGGAACAGAGAATAGATTTCACATTTCATTTATGTGCTGTTGACTTTAAGAGCTGCTGTATTAAAGGGTTATCTGGATAACTTTATAATCCAGCCTTCTCCCTCCCACTGAGCCCTGCTCACAACTGTAAAAAAACAACTAAGGACCCAGAGAGCAAATTAATGCATTTCTGCAACACTCACGGTGGAAATGCACTCCTGTTACTGGGGGAGGCTGGGAATGGTGCTCTGAGGGGGAATGAAACTGAGGAATGATGGGTCATTCAGCTCTGGTCTCTTTCAGTTGGATCTAATCATTGGTCACTTGGCAGGAGCCTCCTTGAGCGGCCTACTGTTATTGGTCTCTTGGCTGTGGTAGTCCAAGGCTATCACTCAAAACTCTCTGGCACAACTTTATGGCTCTACAACAACAACAACACACACACACACACACACACACACACACACACACCCAAGAAAATGACACTATGAAGTCTCCTTCACACACACTTCACGCTTGATAATCATCCTGTTTATGTGCATTCGCACATGCATGCATGCATGCACACAACACATGGACAGTAAACACAATCAAATTGCAGCATGCAGTCCAATTTATGCACACTTTTTACTCTATAAGTATTCGGCAACACACTCACATAAATACAAATACAGAGACAAATAAAACAGGTAGCAGCATCCAGGGAAAGCTGTCGTAAAAGATTTTATGGGGCCAGAAAGTGAAACATTATCTGTCTGGCCTGGCTGTGATGATCAGCTCATCTCTCATGACTTATGTTCATCCTCCAAAGGCCCTCTTCCAATCTCTCTTTATTTATTCTCCTTTCCTCTTTTCACTTTTCCCTTTCTTCCCTGTGCTTGGCTCAGTTTGAAAAATCTCCTCTTACCTCCTTTCCTTCCCACCCACAGTCTCTGCTTTTCTCCCCAATCTCCTTCCCAACCTCAATTTCCTGCTCCCCATCCTTGCTATTATACTGTGACACACAAGGGAATGTGTGTGTGTGTGTGTGTGTACTTGTTTAGAGATCTTTGTGAGGACAAAAATTTGCATGAAACTATAGTTGTGAGGACCAACGGTGATTTATGAGGACAAAACGCTGGTCCTCACAAATTTGAAGGCATGTTTGAGCATTTTTGAGGCTTTAGGTTTAGGGTTACAATTAGATTAGGGTAAGGGTTAGGGTTAGGCATTCATTTCTGATGGTTAGGGTTAGGGTAAGGGGCTAGGGAAAACATTATGTCATTGGAGTTCCCCACTAAGATGCCAAAACGAGTGTGTGTGTGTGTGTGTGTGTGCAGTGGTGGTGCTGATTCCCTGAGGTGTGGACCTCCAGGGACGACACTACAAAAGCCATTGTTCTACATAGGCATACACCCATCATGAACACATAAAGCTCTGAACATGATGAACCATGCGCCAAATATACATTCAGCATGCATACACAAAAACAAAAGAGTGTACCTTCATTCAGGTCACGACCATTACATCATACACAGACAAAAACACACACTGCCAGCTTCAGTTCATTGTATTGGTTGGCACTGTAGCTGCAGGCGAGTCCGTCCTTGAGACTCAAAGCAGGCTCAGACCGGCCAAGCAAATAATTACCTCTCCACATTGCCACACCAGCGACACCCGCCCATCACATGAATGAGGCAGGGACTGTGTGTGTGTATGTGTGTGTTTGAGAGACAAAACGATTGCAATTAAATTGATCTGGAGGCGCAGCATTTAATATAACTGAATAGAAAATAATTTCACACTGACTAAAGGATTTGCAAGGCAGCAGGAAACTGGAAGTCTGAGTGTGCGTACACTCTAAAATTGAGATAATTCAACTCAAAAATTGTACTCATGTTAACTTATTCAAAAGCTGAGTAACATCTTACTGTACATTATCCATCCATTTCATCTTCCTAACTGCTTATCCAATTCAAGGACAGCCTGTTCCAGCTGTCACTGGGCGTGAGGCGGAGTACACCCCGGACAGGTTGCCAGTCTATCTCAGAGCTAACAAGAGAGACAGACAACCATTCACACCTACGCTCAATTTAAAATCAGCGGTTAACCTAACATGCATGTCTTTGGATTGTGGGAGGGAGCCAGAGCACCTGGAGAGACCACACCCAAGCACAGGGAGAACATGGAAAATCCACACTGAGGGGCCCCAGCCAGCCCGTGGTCTTCAAACCAGGAATCATCTTGTTGTGAGCCGACACCCTAATGTACATTATCACAGTTTTAAAAATCGTGCACAGTCCACCTGGAATTTTTGGTTTTCTAATGGTTCTCATATTATTTCCATTGTACTGTTTAATAGTTTATCCCTAAACATAACAACTACTGCTATAATCACAATAAAACATTAGAAATGTTTTTCTGGCATTAATTTTGCTCCATTTATGTCTAGTGTCCACATGACTCTGGATTTTTAGGACTTCTCGCATGGAGACAGCTGGAATTGCTGCTGACATCGTCTTAGTTTGAATTGGTATTATACACAGAGACTTTTGCAAACACCAACAATTCCTTCCTGAGTGGAACAGTCATGTGAGATTGTTTTTGTTGTTATGTGTCATTTTAAAAAGAAAACTGTGGATGTAGTCCTACAGAAGAAGAGTGCAGGAAGTACATATGTTTGAATTTTTTGACACATAACCTCTTCCATCATGTAATGTTTCTAATGGAAAAAGATGGACTGCTGAATTCATGGGATGTTTGTGAGAATATCCTCCAACATTTCTAAACAACCTCTAACTTTATGCCTTAAAAATTATGCACTGGTCAACTCATAATTTTAAGTTTTGAAAGTGATAATTTAGCAACATAAACTTGAAATTTTGTCTATTTACGTGAGGTTAAATAAGACATATTTATTTAAAATACCTTGTCATGACAATACTAAGGATTAAGAAAACTCTGAGTGAAAACTGTTTTTCCTCAATTCCCCAAATATTCCTCGAATGGGTGTTTGCTAGAGGTTGCTGGCAGTCACTGTGAAATTGATTGCTAAAGCCCCAGTCACACAGGCCTAGAGACCGGTTGCTAGGAAAAAATGTATATTCCCCAACTAGTTGGCGAGTGGTTGCTTGAGGTTGCTGCCATTCCCTAGGTAAAATTGGTTGCAAAGGAGTATAAGTTGCTGCACTGAAAACCTTCTTGCGATTGCTTTGGTCACTAGCATATTGCCGCAGTGGCCTGTAGTTTGCACAGAAGACACTGACTTGTCTGCAAATAATTGCCAACTACTTGCTAAGTTGTTGTGAAACTGTGAAAAGTTCAATTCAATTCAATTCAATTCAATTCAATTCAATTTTATTTATATAGCGCCAAATCACAACAACAGTCGCCTCAAGGCGCTTTATATTTTAGGGTAAAGACCCTACAATATTAGACAGAAAACCCCAACAATCAGACGACCCCCTATGAGCAAGCACTTGGCAACAGTGGGAAGGAAAAACTCCCTTTTAACAGGAAGAAACCTCCAGCAGAACCAGGCTCAGGGAGGGGCAGCCATCTGCTGTGACCGGTTGGGGGTGAGAGGAAACAGAAGGGGGCAGAGGGAGACAGGAAAAATGAAACACTATGGGAGAGAGAGAGAGTTTAATAATAACTAATGATTAAATGCAAGTGGTGTATAAACACATGGCGAGTGAAAGAAGGTGAGGAAGAGGAAGTGCTGAGTGCATCATAGGAAGCCCCCAGCAGCCTAAGCCTATTGCAGCTTAACTAAGGGATAGTTCAGGGTCACCTGATCCAGCCCTAACTTTAAGCTCTATCAAAAAAGGAAAGTTTTAAGCCTTATCTTAAAAGTAGAGAGGGTGATTTTTCAAGACTTTGTATGTGAGGAGAAGGATTTTAATTTCAATTCTGGATTTAACGGGGAGCCAATGAAGAGAAGATAATATGGGGAAAAGTATGGTCTCTCTTTCTAGTCCCTGTCAGTACTCTCGCTGCAGCATTCTGGATTAATTGAAGGCTTTTCAGGGAGCTTTTAGAACAACCTGATAATAATGA
>VUQI01032120.1:0-10519 GCA_015106735.1 Paratilapia polleni | reverse complement strand
GGCTGCAACTAGCCGTAAAACAAATGTAAATTCTCCATGTTATCCACTAGTCCAGAACACAGCACCTTCTTCCTGTATTTACTTTTGTTGCTCCCGCCCAAGACAGATCTGACCAATAAGCGGACTGAATGTTCTCACGTGGTTTGTAGTGAAGCATTTTGGTTCGCTTGGAGTTTGCTTGGAGTTTTCTCTTTGTGAAAAGAAACCGAACCACGGGAAAAAAACTACAAGTTTACAAACTCATCAACTGATTTGGAACACAGTAAATGAACTATAGGTGTGAAAACGTCCTAAGTCTGCTTCCTTGTGTATTTCTAGAATTGGTTTCTTTGCTACCCTGCTTGAACTTCTTCTTTTATATTTTTAGGCTACAGACTTGCTGCCTCTTATCTACTATGATTTATGTGCACTACCTGAGTTCTGAAAATAAAGTAGCTGATTTTGGTAACTCCATCTCCTGTGGTGTCTGCAGTTGTGTCCACAACTGATCATTTCCTCAAAGCGTGATACATACAGATGCTTGTAAGTACAGTCATTGTAAAAAGAAAGTACACCCTCTTTCAGTTCTAAGGTTTTATGTATCAGGACATAATAAAAATAAAAATCATCTGGTTCTCACCAGCCTATGGCCAAACATTTCCACTTTCGTCTTGTCTGTCCAAAGGACATTGTTCCACAAGTCTTGTGGTTTGTTCAGATACAACTTCGGAAGGGTTGTCAGGAGAAAGCTGTACTGTCATGAACTGTCGTTAACTTAACTTAACTTAACTGAGACCTGTAGAGTCTGAGATGTAGCTCTTCTGTTTTTTTTGCAATTTCTCTGAGCATTGCACGGTCTGACCTTGGCAACTGCTTTGAATGTTTTCCATTTGTGAATAATCTTTCTCATGCTAGACTGATGGACTTGAAATTGTTTGGAAATGGCCTTATAACCCTTCCCAGATTGATGGGCAGAAACAATTGTGTCTTTCCTCCTTGGTATTGCATTAACACACAGCTGAATGCTCCAGACCAGCAAACTGCCAAAATGTCTGTTTTTATAGAGGTGCTCACACTTGTTAATGATCAGTTAATCAAGTGCATTTGCATAGCAGCACCTGACTGCTACTTACCCTCTTAATTCCTGGAAGCAGTAAGGGGGCACTTAGTTTTTCATACACTGCTTCTGCATTTTATCTTAGTTTGTTGACATGGTGTAATATGGCATGCATTGTTGTTCATCTGTGGTTGTATTTACCTAATTTTAAGACCTGCTAAGGACCAGATTATTTTCATTATCTCCTGGTATGTAAAACCTTGGAATTTTTAATGTGACTGTTGAAACTTGGAGTCATATTTAAATGCATTGGATAATTATCAGATTTCAATCCAGACTTTGATCTTTTCTTAAACCTGACAAGCAAGTGAAACCAAAGCAAATCATTGCAAAACTCAAAGGGGATATGTGCATGGCTTAGAAATTTGTGACAGCACCACCACCTCTCCAACCTCCAAGTGCTGTCTTTAACCTCTCTGAAAGAGGATTGGTTTTTCTGTGTTTATTACCATAATGGGACTGCATGCGGGGATCTTCTGTGGGTGCCATCACTCTTTTGTGTCCATAGCCATTGACATCACCTGTCCATAGATCGTGAAAGAGTGCATGTGATTGTGAAGCCCAATGCAAGTCATAGCGTGGGATGTCTCTTGGCAAAGTATCAGCAGTATTGACATTGTGACAGTCTGGAAAAAAGACACAAGTGCTGTGTAGCACACCTGAACACACCTAAATTAACCTAATTTAATCTTGGAAGTGAGGATTTGTCTGAATTTGTCCCTCTAAAGGGCAGTGCTCATTAGGCAGCACACAGAATTCATTTTCAGTAGCTCTCAGTGATCAGCTTGCTTATTGTTTAAACTCATAGTCTGGTAACAGATTAACTAATATACCCTTACCTCTAATACTTATTAGTGTTTCTTCATTCTTTCCTCTAAATGCTTCTCATATGTGTGTCTTCACTCACTGTGCTTCACCGAGTGCTTATCCATCTCTCCTGGGGGCAATAGAGTGCTTTGGCTCATGTCCAAAGTGCACCGTTTCATCAATACTTAAGGCATATTATTTAATATTCCATATTAAAGTGGATGGATGCACAGGAGTGCAGGAAAGAAACTGCTCTGAAATATAATAATAAACACAATTGCACTTCCAGCCAACTGTCTGCTTTGACAACTTCCGAGACTGACTGTGCCCTCTTAGACTAGTATACAACAATTACATCTACAGTGTAGTAATAGCTTTTACTTAACTTCCTCTTCTGCTAGCAGTGTATTCCACAATCTCTTTAAATCATCAGATGACCGATTACAGGTCCAGTACATGCTCCTTATTCAGGGTTCTCTGACACACATGTCTTCAGAAGTACCCCAGCTTCCCACAGGGGTGCATTAAAATTAGAAAACAGGCAGGAAGATGGACTAACCAGGCCCAGAAATAACCTCAGACGACATGGATTCACATCTGGTTCAGAGGAAGCTGGCCACATTTCCTCTGCAGGGGGGGAAAAGGAGAGCGGATTAGAGTTTGAGTGATGTTGGAGCTGTAAGATAAATCAAATGTGACCGGGGGAGTCACTTGAAAAAGGTGACAAATGACCCCCCGTGACAGGGCAGTATTTTAATCTCCTTTAGTTAATTTATCCAGGACCTGAGCACAACCCTTGGAAATCCGTTATTATTGCCATTGCAGCAGCAGACTTTCCCAACGACAAAAGGATTTAAAGAGTGAAAAGCCTGGAGAAAACGTTTATAAACCAGGGGAATAATGAACAGATGTAACAGTGTAATTGTGCACCAGGGTCCCTAAGACAGAGTTGTCTCAGGTCATTTAATAGACGAGCACTGGCCTGCGTAAGCCTCGCTGTGTCCATGTGAGGAGATGCCAGTGGCCCAGTTTGTCCTGACATGATGAGAGAAAAGACCTCACAGAGAAACATCTGTTTGGCTGGGAGACATGTTGTCACCCAGATGAGGTCGGAAGAAGGATTCTCAGAAGATTAGCATCTGGGTTTTTAATTTAGTGTCTCCTCCTCCTCGCTCTTTCTCTCTGTTTAACCTATTCTGTCTTTTACATCTGCTCTCACTTCCGTTTCCTTCCATTTCCCATCTGACATGTCAGTTATTTTTTTAATCTTGTTAAGTATGTGTTAAAGCTGCACTTACTGAGGAGTATTTAACCAATTTTGAGTGTTTATAATGAAAAAAAAACATTGATGATGATGATGATCATGATGACGGCACAATGGAGATAATCACTATGTTTGCAGGACCATTAAAGGTTTATTTAGAGACCAAAACAGGCAAAATGGAATCTGTGTTTTACTCAAAGGGATAGGTAATGAGAAAATGGGGCTTGTTGCAAGGGGAATGAGATGTAATTACATTAAAACAGATAACCACTCTTTATGCATCACGTCCCCACTCCACAACAATATAATAGTAATGCTCCTTGGATATTAATGCTAGGGAAGATTTGAAGTACCCTGTGATTGATGGGATCATTAGCTCAGCTTTCATATAGGAGCACAAATGTGGATAGACTGATTTTTAGCATAAGAAAAATGAAAGGTGATGTTAGTTGTAGGACAAAAACAGACGTCCTGCATACAGTCAAACACTGAAAAAGAAAAAAAAAATCATGCATTTTTCTAGTGCTATCTCCAAGGATTTTGAATGTGAATAAACAGCTATATAAAGCTTTTAGTGAGAAGTAGCTGGCTCTGTTTCAGATTAAATTAAACGCTGGCAAAATGCATCAGCATTGCTTCACTAAAAGCTTTTTAACACGTTGTACCAGAAAGGCTCCCATTTATGTGTTTCTATTGCTATGATATCACCTGTATTTGACATTCATTTATCTAACAGCTCGCAAGACACAGTGGCGAGCCGCCATGCCACCAGCAGCATTCAAATGTCAGATTCTGTAATTGCAAAGTGATAACTTGACAGAAGGTGTAATGACTTGTTAACAAGGCTGGAGGAGGGGGCTATGACTATGTGGAACACACTCGTCCTCACCCCGTGAGGTGAGGGACATGAGGTGACCTCTGTTTCGAATCCATTCCTGTGGTAATACAGGTAATCTGCTTAATCCATTGTGTATATATATATTTTTTAATTTGTATTTTTCTATTGCCAGGGTGTTTTGTCCTTGTTCAATCAATAACTAATGAAGTGGCATGTTTTTCTTGAATTTCTGTTTATTAAGTTTGCATTTTGATTAAGTTTGTTTTTTTCACAGGTTATTTACTTGAGTTTTTCCCCTTTTGTCAGATTTTCATTGGACTTTCTGTCTGTACTGTGAAATGCCTTGTGTAGTTTTGTTGTTTTTGCCTAACCTAATGTCTCCAGCTTCTTGTATCTTGGTCCATATCTGAACATCATAACAGTACAGACTAACCACTATGGACACAGCAGACTGTTTCTGAAGAGTAACTTGAGGAGCTGTCATATATTTACCTGGTTTTATTTTTAGAGTGGAGATGGGGGACTTTTCAACGCGAATAAGAGAGCTGCTTTGACCAGGGCTTGCAGGGAAGCATCCTCTAAGCTTTCATTAAAGACTCTAACTCAGTGACTAAAGAACTTTTTAAACAGCCCTGACGACATCCCTGCTCCAGTAATAGCAACTCAACCTGCAAGCTCATCATCCACCCTCCTGAGCCTGATCTGCTTCACTTCTCCCCTGCCTGACCTTTGGAGGTTTCCATTATTAGGCTCCAGCCCAACCTCCAAAAGGGTTCTGCCTCCTTCACTGACCACCAAAAGGGTCCTGACTTCATCATAATCAGATTTTTGAGGAGTTTTTGAGGAGTTTTAAGGAGTTTTCGTCTGCTGGGTCTGCCTCACAGCCACCCTCTTGAGTGGCCCAGCCTGCTTGCTTAGCCTTCTGGCCCCCCTACTGAATGGTCCAGTCTTTGTGCTCTGCCTCCAAGCCATTCTCTTGATTAGCCTCCCCTGCCTCCGGGCCATCCACAGTGTGGTCCTGTTTGCTAGGCCTCACGCCCTCCCATCCCACATCTGAGGTTCCCCTTGCTGTCCTAGCCCTAGGCAATCCCCTGTAACCCCTGCCATTGAGTTGTCAACTACCGGCTTGCATTTGGGTCAAAATCTGAACATCTTAACAACCTGGTTTTCTACACATCAGGAGTCACAGAACCACATTAGCATGCACTGAAATCACAGATTTATTTACACCAATCAGGCATAATATGTATTTTTGTAATGTATTTTTCTGACATTTCCTTTATATTTTAACACAATGACATTTACTATCTTTAACCACGTACCTTTGGTGCCTAAACTTAAACCTTATGACTTAGGTCTAAGTCATCATCAGTGATGACCCCAACCTTAACCCTGACTCTAACCCGAGGCAATCAGCATATACACTGATCAGGCATAACATTATGACCACTGACAGGTCAAGTGAATAACACTGATTATCTCTTCATCATGGCACCTGTTAGTGGGGTGGGATATATTAGGGAGCAAGTGAACATTTTGTCCTTGATGTTGATGTGTTAGAAGCAGTAAAAATGGGCAAGAGTAAGGATTTGGTCAGCAAAAGGGGGACCAACACAATATTAGGCAAGCGGTCATAATGTTATGCCTGATCGGTGTATATGTTTTTGTTTGTGATGAGTGCAAGTCTGAAGTTCACCCTTTTGGCTTCTTATCTGCTGTATGCACCAACCAGCTACTTGCTAACTGTTTTTGCAGTGTAGTGCAAGGTAGGGAACATACAGTGGACATGCCACTGGAAATGTGGTTGAAATGAATAGTTACACTTTACCAAAACAGTGAGCTAAAAGATGCTAAAAAGATACCTGTGCCTATGTTTCAAGGATCCAATGTGGCAGATTTATATGCCATATAATGGGCACATTGCAAATGTGCTTATGTCCCCTAGCTCTATATAGCACATAGCTTGGCAAAGGAGTTAAGGTACCCCTAACCCAGTACCCACCCACTCCCACCAATATGGATACTGTTTAAGTAAAAGAATGTTGAACTGGGGAATTTAGGACCTTGGGAACATAAATATGCTCTTGCTAAAAAAGATTGGTAGAGCTGCAGAGAGCTGTTGTGCAGTGGTAATTATCTTTGAGTCCATCACTACAAGTAAACACAATGTCACTTCACCCATTGTTTATGTAAGAATACTGATTAAAGAAGCTTTAATGTCAAATTCCATATATTCATTTTTTTTCTAAATATAGTGACAGGTAACCTTTAATATGAAAATGCCACATTATGTCCCTATTTCCTTTAAAGTCAAACCAACACAATCATTTTTTAAAGCAGATTGGAAGCTGGTGTGCGAGGTTGAGTTTCTAGCTTTAGGCACGGCAAATATTCAGGATTAGGATCAGCACTCGTGTGCCCGTTAAGAATGATTGCGTTCAGGAAAGGCGCTTTGGTTTATTGAACACAGGGATTTATCTGATCCTCTCAGGCAGCTCAGATCGTTTAATGCTGCCTGGCTTTCCCCCAAATGAATTCCTGTGATTAGACATGGCACAACCCAGCCTATCAACTCCAATAAAAGGGAAAGGCAAAGAGTGAGGTTTACATAAGTCGAAATTGTTATTGTGTCATATTTTATTATTGAGCATAAAGGGGATGAGCGGGTGTGACCTTGTGGTGGGTGATTTCTCTCATAATCTCAGACTCATTCTCTAAAATAGCCCCCTTTTTTTCCCCTGTTTTGAAAGTTAAAGGTTATCACACGGTTAACAATGGATTATCATATTACATATGCTCACAGAGTATTTAGCCATCAGACTGCAGACTCATCTACAGCATCTCTGTCTCATCCTTACAAAGCACAGGGAGACAGCACACTCAAAGGCAATGGAAGAAATTATATTTTGATATTTTATTTATGAATTCTTTTTTTTATCCATTCCCAGCTCAGTGTGATCAAAACATCTCTCTCTGAGCACATGTAGATGAATCACGCTTTTCCTCCAAAACATCCCACAGAGTGGGTTTTTCCCTTGACGGCCAAGGCGTATTGATCGTGATACCATCTGCCTACTTAAACCCAGAGGTCTTCTTTGTTAGTGGACAGTACAGGCTTTTAAATAAAATGTCCTGCTAATAAGGATTCAAACGGCTCATTCGCCTTTTAATCCAGCTTTCAAGGCCTCCATTAGCTCTCTGATCTTCTGAGCGAGCCTTATACAAGAGTTTGAATCAACACAGAGATGCACAAAGTTTCTCTCTTTTTAATTATTAGTTACATATTAATTTTTTAAGATCATGCCTTGCTTTCCTTGGGAAGATTCAAAGTTTGAGAATCTAGAGTCAAGAACTGGTTGGACAGCTAACCCTACATTTTATTACCACTGGATCAAGCTATGCTAGCTGATACACACTTAGCTTAGCATAAAACTGGAAGCAGTGGGGACACGGTTAGCCTGGTTCTGTCTAAAATAAAATCAAGAGTCAAGAAATAATTTGACATGCAACCAGACCTGAAACAGCCTCTTTTCCTCGCATGGTTATAATGTAGGCGGTAGGTTTCTTTCTGTTTTATAACAAACTTAATTTATAGTATCAACCTTTTCTTCTAACTCTGCTAAAAAACAAATAACAGTTTCTCCAACTTTTGAGTCTTTTCCCAGTAACTATTAATGTTGATTACCAACTTGTCATTAATATTTATGATGAAAACATGTTTTCAGTAGCATTAAAATAATAGAGGAGAACGCAGCAGAACACCTGTATGATTTTTTATGGTTTTTAAACAGTGGAGCTGTGGGCAGATGTTCCTCCAGCTGTAAGACCGATTCTTATTTTAAAACCAGATTGGCAGGAAAGTTTTCTTCAGTTGCAACAAACAACATCTGTGATGACAAAAGTCTGAAAGTTGAATCTGTCATTTATTGTGTAACAATAGGTGGCTCTTGTCTCATCCCAAACACTGCAAGAAAGATGACAGGTGAAAGGTATTTTACACATACATGAGTAACGCAATATAAAGCGTAGCAGTCGGCATGTCAGCAATGTGCAGCATGTATGGATGAAATGGAAAAAAAAGAAAAAATGCATGCTGTCACTAAACTTGAATGAGGGGATTCTTCTTTTCTCAGTGTGATATAGGGACTGGAGAATGAATGTTTTAGGGCAAGGCACACCAGGTCCAGGTGTAGCAGCCGATGACCGTCCATTCAGCGCCTGCAGGACAACCAGAAAGAGACAGGACTGAATTTATACAACCTTTTCAAACACTCAAAGGGCTTTAGACTACAGGCCACATTTACACATACAGCACTTTTACTATCCCACTACCAGGGTTCAGTGTGTTGCTCAAGGACCATAGATGAATTACCACATGGGAAAAGCGGGTGTATGTCAATGAGGACCTTGGCCTTAAGATATATATTTTCTTTTTTTTTTTTTTTTTACTGTGTACAGTATTTTAGTTTGAAAAATATTGGAGTGGTTTTGAGAATGCAGTATGATGATATGATGATATTTTTTGTAAATTATCCAGTTTAATCACATCACATTGACACTGGCTATAGTTTCTACTGTCAATCTGTCGGTGAACTTGGAGAAAGCACAAATGGTCTATGGGTGCACTTGGATCAATCGGCAAAGCGTAAACTCAAGCGTAAACCAGGCTGGCAGCTGCACCAGTGTTACCTGCCTCCTGAGGAGGACCTAGAACAGGGGTCTTGAACCTGCAGCTCCAGAGCCACATGCAGCTCTTTTGCCCATCTCTAGTGGCTCCCTGTGGCTTTGACAAAAACCCCACATTAATATAAAAATGAAAATGAACAATGGTTATTTTTTTCATTTTTATTTATCATTGCTTTATGTGATTCTTTACATTCTCCAACTACAAAAATGTGTAATCTACACACCAAATTTTTAAAAAAAGTTTTATTTTGTTAACTAAAGTGTGTGCCATGGCCTTCATCTATCACCTGGCACTTTGTCCTCTTAATTTTCCTGGTCCTCATAAGTGGCTTGCCCTGAGTCCTCCTAGGTATAGATCTAAAATCCAAAAAAAGGAAAGTCATGGAGGAAAAGTAGAGAATTTAACTGAGTTTTACAGATTTGCTTGCTTTCACCACCTATGCTGTTGGGTTTGCGTTTTTGTTTTTTATATTCTGTTATGATTAATTCCCTGATTTCCTGTTTTCCAGCCCCCCGTGTTCCCCATGTTGGTTGTGTCTCCGTGTCTGTGGTTGAGGGTTTTTGTATTCTGAGAGTTGGTGGTTCTGTGTGTGTTGTTTTCAGTTAGCTTGGCTTCCTTGTCTCGTCTGTCCAGATTTAATTCAGCTGCGTCTCGTCTTCCCTGATGTGCTCCACCTGCTTCCCCTCTTCCTGATTACCCTGCCTGTGTATTTAAGTCCTCAGTTTGCTTCTGTTCCCTGTTGCGTTGCCCCTCCTAGCTGTGTGTTCTGTACCCTGTGTTTCCTGGCCCTGTGTTGTAAGTTGATTTTGTTGTTGTTTTCAGAAATAAAGCTGTTTTTGAGTTCAGTTGTGCCTCGGAGTCTGCATATTGGGTCCAAAGCCTGCCTGGCACATAGCGAACTATGACAGTTACTTTTGCTATTAGGCTACAATATATTTTATTTATTGTCAAAAGTAGGCTACTTTTAATTTGATTCACTTGCACAAACATGTATGATTCAGTGTGGTCTGAAGAGCTTTATAGCAACTGTTGTTCAAAGTAGGCCTTTTCTCCATTTCAGAATTGTTTAGTTTTGCTGGTGATAAAAGGAATTAACAAATGAAAATGGTTTTTGGTTCCTTAATTTTAAAAATACAAATGAAAATGCAAAGTTAAAGTACTAGATAATCATAAATAGCCCACTAAGTAGTAATGAGATAAAGATTTTAATTATTTACACTTATGTATTAGTGTTGATAGGCTATGATGTACTTATAAGGCTAAGATATCTCTTGTGGCTCTAAACAGATTAGTTTGGTCAAAAATTCATTCGCACCCATACAACCAGACTGAACCATAGTTTTTTTGCCCAGAGCTGTGGCTGCTCTGAACCAAGCCAAATGCATACAAAGTCAATAGCTTTATATATTTTAACAGTTCCATGTGCCACTTTATCCTGCTGAACCATTGCACAATATTATTTTAATAGTGTTGTGTGGTTATTGTGTTTAGTTTTAATTATTTATATATAATTTATGCTTTTAATATCTGTAGAGCTACAAAACAAATCTCGTTGCACTGCATAATACAGTGGTGTGAAAGTGTTTGCCCCCTTCCTGATTTCTTATTTTTTTGCGTGTTTGACAGTTAAATGTTTCAGATCATCAAACTAATTTAAATATTAGACAAAGATAACACAAGTAAACACAAAATGCAGTTTTTAAATGAAGGTTTATCATTAAGGGAAACAAAAAATCAAAACCTACATGGCCCTCTGTGAAAAAGTAATTGCCCCCTAAACCTAATAACTGGTTGTGCCACCCTTGGCAGCAACAACTGCAATCAAGC
>VUQI01032117.1:5046-16398 GCA_015106735.1 Paratilapia polleni | reverse complement strand
CAGATCAACATCAATTGATGGAACCATGAATTCTGCTCTCTACCAGAAAATCCTGAAGGACAATGTCTGCTCATCAGTTTGTTCCCTGAAGCTCAAGAGCACTTGGGATATGCAGCAGGACAATGATCCAAAACACACCAGCAAGTCCACCTCTGAATGACTCAAAAAAACAAAATGAAGGTTTTGGAGTGGTCTAGTCAAAGTCTGGATATAAATCTGACTGAGATGCTTTGGCATGACCTTAAACAGACCGTTCATGCTGGAAAACCCTCCAGTGTGGCTGAATTAAAACAATTCTGCAAAGAGGTGTGGGCCAAAATTCCTCCACAGTGATGTGAAAGACTCATTGCCAGTTATCACAAATGCTTGATTGCAGTTCTTGCTGCCAAGGGTGGCACAACCAGTTATTAGGTTTAGGGGGCAATTACTTTTTCACAGAGGGCCAGGTAGGTTTGGATATCTTTTTCCCCCTATTAAATGAAATGATCATTTAAAAACTGCATTTTGTATTTGCTCAGGTTATCTTTGACAAATATTAAAATTTGTTTGATGATCTGAAACATTTAAGTGTGACAAATATGCAAAAAACTAAGAAATCAGGAAGGGGGCAAACATTTTTTCACACCACTGTACTCCATTTCGCACTGTCCTCCATGGCTCTTTTGAACTTGTACTAATTCACGAGTGTGATGATTGTGATAAAGGCAAAAGTTTCTCTGACCCAACTTTTTATTTTTATTTTTTTTCATTTTGGGAGTTGCAACATGTTACTGATTCTCCCTCATTTATTTATTTATATTATGTACATTTGAACATGCACTGAAAGTAGCATGGGAATTCTGAAAACTAAAAAGCTAAACAACAATATTATCCATCCATCCATCCATTTTCTGCTGCTTATCTGGGTTTGGGTCACAGAGGCAGCAGTTTAAGCAGAGAAGCCCAAACCTCCCTCTCCTAAGCTAAGAATAGCTAAGGCTGTGGGTGATGCTAATGGGGATCCTAAATATAAAAACAAACAAACAAACCTAGGAAGCCTCCAGGAGGCATCCTAGTCAGATGCCTGAACCACCTCAACTGGCTCCTTTTGGTGTGGAGTAGCAATGGCTCTACTCCAAGTCCCCCCCGAATGACTGAGCTCCTCACCCTATCTCTAAGGCAGAACCCAGCCACCCTTCAAAGGAAACTCATTTCAGCCACGTGTATCTGCGACCTCATTCTTTCAGTCACTACCCAGAGCTCGTGACCATAGATTAGGGTAGGAACATACATTAACTGGTAAATCGACAGCTTTGTTTTATGCTCAGTTGTCTCTTCACCACAATAGATCGATCTGCCAATCTCACACTCCACTCTTCCATCACTCATGAATAAGATCCCAGGATACTTAAACTCCTCCACTTTGGGCAGAAACTTGTCCCGGACTCAGAGTGGGCACTCCACCCTTTTCTGGCTGAGAACCATGGCCTTGGACTTGGAGGTGCTGGTTCTCATTCCTGGTGCTTCACACTTGGCCATGAACCACTCCAGTGCAAGCTGGAGGTCACCACCTGATGAAGCCAACAGAATCACATCATCTGCAAAAAGCAAAGATGAAATCCTGAGGCCACCAAAGGGGAGACCCTCCACCACTTTGCTATACCTAGAGATTCTGTCCATAAAAACTATGAACAGAATCAGTGACAAAGGGCAGCCCTGGCAGAGTCCAACACCCACTGGAAACGAGTCCGACTTACTGCTGGCAATACGGACCAAGCTCTTGCTGCTGTTGTAGAGGGACCGAATGGCCTGTAGCAAAGGGCCAGATACCCCATACTCCCGAAGCACTCCCCACAGGATACCCTGAGGGATGTAGTCAAATGCTTTCTCCAAGTCCACAAAACACATGTAGACTGGTTGGGCAAACTCCTCACTCAGACTCAATGTCTGAGAAACCTCCCTCCAAAAGTAGCATTGAAACAGCTTCTATTTAACACATGCCCTCACTGTTGCTGTTAACAGGTTCAGTGACATTTCAAAATGCAGAATATGCAGTGGCACAATGTCTCAAAAAGTCTATAATATGTGAACATGTAAAAAAAAAGATAAACACTTTGACATTTGTTTAAAAAAAAAAAAAAAGCTTCTTACGGTGTTATCAGTCCATTTCTGGTTTGCCTGTGTAGGTTCTCAGTCATCCAGGTCATTGTAGTCTAAACTGCTTGAGGCAAAGACAGCTAGACTTCTTTACTTTTCTCTTTTCTTCCTCTTGCTTTCTTCAGTTCTAAAAGCTCACGGCGAGTCCCAGGCATTTAACATTTAGTGGCGCTGCTACCTTTGTATACATATATATATATATATATATATATATATATAAAACAAAATAAAACAGGACATGACTTGACAGGAAACCAACATGATGACACTTATCATGCTTGTGTAAGTTTGAGTAACACATTAGTGAGACAAAACCAGAGTCTCAAGCCAAACAGCAATCTAACAGCAATGACACATCACAACACAATATTTATTGCTTTTAAAACCTTCTGACCCTGAAGAATGTCAAAGATAGGTTGAAAATATCCAATAAAAAATAAACATGTAAATATTTTCGCTCTATCCCCACCGAAGTCTATACTGATCTAAGGTGCAAATGATCTTCTACATGCAGAAACTACCTGACTGTGCAGAATGGTGCCGAATTACACAATGGACAGCAGAGGGCAACAAAAGACTAAAAATATCCCTGCCTTATATAACGAGTCACTATCAACCAAATAACAACTAACCCAGCCTGCTGAGGACAGATTAAAGCCAAATCCAATTCAGATCCCATGTTTAGCACTGATTTAAATGAAAGAGAAACCACTGAGAATGTTGCTTCAGTTTATTTATTCAGTTAAATAACACACACACATAGATAAATATGTGCATGTGTTTTTATATACATTATCTATCTATCTATCTATCTATAGATATAGATATAGCTAGATATGTTCCTTGGACTTTCTGACGAAGAAAATCTACCAGTTTGTAGTCAATCACAAGCATTAACAACAAATTAAAAGGCCTTGGCCTTGTCAATTTGAAAGACATTGTAGAACCTTCAGTACCACTTATTAAAAAATATAAGGGAATATATGTATATATTTGAGCCTGTATGTATACTTCTGACCCTGTGTGGATTACAGAAAATCCAAAATAAATTCAAACTTGTGCACCCAATTCTTATTTTTTAAAGTCATTACAATCATGTACAATCATTCCACCCTGGAAAAAGAACCAGTCAAAGAAATCATTAAAAACCCAAAATTACCATGACATTCATGCCCATGGTGAGTGTATGTGAACTTGAAAATATGAACATATATTACAGATTAGGTTAAAATAAATTACCCAACATTTCTGACGTTATGAAAAAAGAGGTTATACAAATACACTGAAATAGCAGGCTCCATCTAATAAACATGAAGTTCAAAGGTGACCAAATGGATTTTCTTTGTAATGTCTCATTTATCCCCAGTGAAAAATTGTGCAGTTGTCATACAATTAATCGTAAAGCACTATATTTCACCAAACAGCAGTAACAGGTGTGATTAAAATAACAAAACTATTCACACAGAAACTCACGCAGCTAATGACTGTTTGATTTGAATACACACATCATTTGAATTCTTTCCAGTGTTCATCCAGATGGATTGATAAATAAACTACAGGTGGATTTATGTATTGTTGTTAAAAATCTATGGGAGAAATGTTAAAAAAGTGAGTTTTAAAATAAATCTGAGTCACAAATTGTCATCTATGGATGTTCTAGTTAACACTGCAATGATGTAACAATATAAATAATAAATAAACACTAAGATTATTGAGGCAGAGGATTTGAGACTTTGACATGCAGTCCTCACAGGTGTCTGTATATGATTCATAACAGTCCACTTGATAACTCATCTACTAGTGTGTTCAGTGTTTTTATGCAAATAATTCATAGGGAGGCAGAGAGTTGGAGTGTGACGGCAATATACAGTCAATACAGTACATGGAGCAAATACTCACAAGAGTCGGGATCCAGAAGAAGAAAGCTCGAAAAAAAAATACAGAAAAGGTTGGTGTATTAATTTTTCAATATCACCTAAATCTTAACGCACCATAGATTGGATGGTTAAAATGCACAGAAAAAACATATTTATACTGTATTTTGTAAACCCAGTTTTTCTACAGACTACCCACAGAAACCTGAGCTTGCTAATGATTATACAACACTGTTGTTTATATCTTCAGTGGTTCTGGAGGAGATCTCTGGAGTTGAAAAACTTTTCTGATAACATCACCATGATTATTTTAAGTTGTTCAGACTTAAAATATTTTACAGAGAACTTGCTGTCAACAGAATGTGAAAATACTGATCATTCAATATTTTTAACATGAGACATAGCAGTTCTTCCTTGTTCATTACCTAATCAATTCAGTATAATTTTTGGTTCATACAGTTAATCTTAAAGAATTGTTCAGTACTTGAATATTAGAAGGGATTAAACTTAAAGCTGCATGTAATCATTTTAGTGACCCTTGGAGTCAACACAAAAGATCTAAAATATACAACAATTTGTGGACAATTAATCTATTAATTTGTGTTTCTTGACAAGAATTTTCTGTTTTTACATATTTTTCTACACAAGTTTTCCCTCCTTATTTTAATTTTCCTGAACACAAATTTTCATACAGTTGTTTCCCAGTCCCATCTAATGGCAAAATGATTATGAAAAAGAAATTTGATCGGCTGGAGGAGTTGGCAGTAGTGTAAATCATTCACGCCAAATCACTCACACCAGAGACCACACTTCATGTTCCTCATGGGACAGATTTTACTTTATTATTATTATTTTTTAAATACACTTTTTTTTATTGCATTATTACCCGTCGTAAACTGCTTGGTTGGTTGTGGCTTCATAGTAAGGTGGTTTACACATTTGCTTGGTTGCTGGTTTGATTCCAGCGGGAGAGTTACTTGCTGTGGCGCCCATTGAGAACAAGGGAGCAGCCAAAAGTAGCTTAAGCTGTTTTTGTCAAACATATTACCAACGTGTTGGCAATGTATACATTAACACAAACACATTCATTTTCTTTCTTTTTTCCTGGTCACTTAATTGGTGTAAGCTCAGTATTGATACTCTCTGTAACTCTGTTCTAGACAACTCTGGACAATTCTATTCTGTAACTGTAACTTGCTCTGGACAGCTCTTGAGAAAAATATTAGGCCTCTATATTTATCTACTAAATACCCCAATACTGTGTGTTGGTAGTTAAAATAATCACATAGACACAGTCCTCTTATTTTTTGGAACACTTGTTGTGCCATTCCCCAGAATCTTTTTGTGTCAGAAAATGTATACAATATAAAACAAAATCAAAAAGGAAAATAATAACTGGGAAAAAAACACCCCTGTTGAAGTTCTAGATGGAATATCACTTTTCAAGAAAAATAGGAAAAAAAGGTAAGTTTTAATTTATACATCTTATTCACTTGTCATGTTGTTTTTCTTTCCCTTCTAGATATGTCAGTAAACTGCTTATCCTCCAACACCTCTATTCATGAGCCACACCATTCCCAAATAATATTCAACTTTTGTGTAGACATCAGCTCCTACAGAACCAGACCATGCTCTTTCATCTTCACAATATATCTCGCCTTCAGCATCTCCTTCCTCTTTCCTCTCTCCATCCTCATCCTCTACCATGGTCTGCAACAATGGTGGCATAAGCACTCCACCTCCTCAGCAGCAACTATGAGTCACTCTGACAGCTTCACCTATCACTTGGTCATTATGGAGCTGATCTGTAACTTGGGGTGTATCTTCAGCATTTGCGGCATCTACAGAGATAAATTAATCCTAATGCTTGTGGGGTTCTGTCTTATTTCTTTTACGTGGTTTGGAGAGACATTCTTCCACATCCTGACCTGTGTGGAGCGCTACCTGGCTGTTGTTCATCCCATCACCTATGTGAGCCTGAGAAATGAAAGAGGGATCAGAATTAGAAATATTGGCATTGGCTGTGTTTGGCTGCTTTGCTTTGCAGGGATAAGTCTAGTAATGAATGAAGACTTGTTCATCATCGTGGATTTCTGCCTTGTGGTGTTATCTTTTATCATCATCTCCTTCTGCAGTCTCTCTGTTCTCTGTGTTTTGATTCGCCCAGGCCCAGGAGAACAGGGTGGGAACAGGGGGAGGGTTGACCAATCAAAGCTCAGGGCATTCTACACTATTCTTGCCATACTGGGAGCACTGGTGTTGAGGTTTGTTGGGGGTCTGTTTTGGGCTGTAGTCAGCACGTCAGGAGGAATGAATAATTGTGTGATAAATACGTCTTCTGCCTGGTTTAATGTGCCCAGCAGTCTGGTGTTACCTCTGCTGTTTCTTTACAGAGAAGACAGGTTCTTGTGTTGTAAGAACAACAGCAAGTGACTACAGATATAAGAAAATAAAGATGCCTAGAATGGTAAAAACTATAAAAAGGAAGATGATCATAATGCTGCAACATGTGATTTCTTCCTTTATTGCCCTTTCAGGGCAAAATAACTCAAAGCTAACACAACACAACAAGATTTAAGACTCTATAGCAACACTGTGGGGATGCAATCTGGCACAGCAGCACTATTGCAGCACTAAATGCTAACAAGCTGATCCTAACGCAAATATGCAGAATGTTTAGCAGATATATTGCCTATTAATGGATTTTCCTCTTCACCTAGAAAAATCTAACTTTTGTCCATCATTTGCAAATTCTGGATACATCAGTAGTGTACATATGGGATACATTGTTATGTTGTGTTGTGTATCCAGTGTTGTCAACCCTTACCACCCATTTATGGCTGTTATCAGTGCCATACATATTGCCAAGGTCCCCTCCTCTACCTACTAGGGGGTTGTTGTCACCTCATTCAACAGTGGCGTGAACAGAAGTTGTATTCAGTGTTTTTCCATGTTAGAATAGCAATAGAACTCCACATTTGGAGCCTGGTTATGTGACAGATGCATAATCCTCTAAACTTTCTGCAGTGACACTGATTGGAGACTTGTCTTTTGAGTTAACTTTTATTATGTTATGCCATGTTTTCAAGAGCACAGAGCACTTAGTTAGTGCTATGAAATGATCACGGTTTGGATTAAAATACACACTTTTATGAAGTCAAAAAATACGTTTCAAGGCTATACAGTATTTGCTGCCTCTTTCACTACCACAGATTATGTGTGCACTTCACACAACCACTACACGTCTACATGATATGAGTTGATCTGTAATGATCACAGATTACAGTGAATGATAACAGCCTACTGCCTGCTGAAAGCTAAAGGAGGGTAGGGACTGGTGACATGTATGGGACCATTCACTAGAATGATAACACCCCAATCGTATGCCCTTACCCTAAATGCCAAGTGTTTGAAAGGGAAAAAAATGTTTCTATTGTGCTGTTCTGTAGAATAATGTTATTTTCTGTTTAATTATGTATATCGTTGACGCCAGTTTCCTGTAAAAAAGGCTCCACTGCCTACTCATGATTACACAACTATGAAACACGGTTTTCATATAAAATGTACATGTTTTCTAACAGTTTTGAACGTGGCAACTTCATTTTTAATTAAAAATATATGAGCAATGGAAGTGTGAATCTTACTGTAAAGCATCACCACACTGCAGTCACAGGTATGATTCAAATAACAATCATGCACACAGAAACACTCACAGACCACAAAGTTAACACAAAAATGCTCACTTGGATACACAACTTTGTCTGCCATCATTTGAATTATTTGCACTATTCATCTTATAGGAACAATGAAAAAAAAAAACAAACAACAGGTGCACTGACACCAGTACAGTACATATAATATGTGCTCCATACTAGAATGGACTAATGCAGGACATTGCTGACACTAATAAAACTTCTCTCCATCCTCATCTGTTAGATAACTTTAATGTGCAGTCTTTGCAGGTTTCTCTCTGTATACGTTTTTGAAATTTTCATTTAGCAACTGTTTAATCTTTTCCCAGCTGTGATTCTCACATTTTAATGCAACTAAACCATATTCAAATTGTAAATTGAGCTTAAAGAGACAGAGAGAGGTGGAGACAGAGAAGAGATCCCACTGACAATTAAAGCAAATGGTGGTTGTAGCCTTATAGTACTCCAATATTTAAATAATGCTTGCTTTCCATAGGATTTAGTTGCCACTTGGGAAAAAAAAACAAACAAACTAAGCTGATAAACACATTTACTAACATAATAATGTCTTACAAATTTCATAAAGTCAAAAGATTCCACAGGCCAATCCAAACACACAAGAAACACAAAGTCCAAAGAGTGAAATACAATCAAAAAACAAAATTTTGTCTCCCAACCTCCCAACCTACAAAAAGCAAACATGTGTCCAAATTTTTGCTACAACAATATATGTCTACCACAAAATGTTAATAATAACTTTATTTCACCTAGTAGTTTTTAATTGTGTAGAAGCAATAATGATCCCATGGAAGATTCTGAATCTTGATTCTGACTATAAGAATTTCTGTAAACATGTTTGCTATTTTTCTTTTAAGGTAACAATTTTTTTCTTCAGTTAATTTCACTTGCTCTAAAATCTTTGACATTTTCCTGTGAAAACTACATAGAACTCGTTGTGCTTCTTGAGGTTTACCGAGAAATTACGACTAGTACGTAGTAACTAAAAATATGGTACATCATGACTTTTTAAAATTCTTAAGCATACTGACTTCAATTTCCATGAAAAATGTAAGTTATAACTGGAAAGCATCCACCTGCAGTCACAGACACACACACAGAGAACATTTATGTACTGACTGTGATTTGTAGTTTGAAGTTTTTGTGTTCACAAATATTATGTAAAAATGCTGTATTAAAACAAAAGAATTAAACAAGTTTGTGACAATATGCAGAGGGGATGAGGAGGAGATCTGTATGACATGCAGTCCTCATATTTTCTGTATGTGTTTGTGGATGTGTGTGTTTCCGAATGTATTCATAGCACTGCAACTTTTTTTTTTTTGTTTGTTTTTTTTATAGGCAAATAAGTAAGCAAGCATTTGAATTGAGCATAGGGAGAAAGAGAGAGATGAACTGAGGCTGCAATTTATAGCCAGTGCACCACATTTGGACCAAATTCTCAGTCCACAGTGAAGACACAAAAGAAGGAAGCTCCAAACCAAAAATTCATAAGGTAGGTATACTTACTGCTTTTTATCATCCTAAATCCAGTCTGATAAAAATCATCAGGGTTATTTTCAGCCACTCATACTGGAACTGTAAATACAACAGAATGCAAATGCAAATCTCATAAACCCTTTTTTCCACAATAGAACACAGAAAGCATATCAAATGTTTAAACATCAACATTTTACTATGCTCATTTTGAATTTGATGGCATCAACACATCTCAGAAAAGTTGGGACAGAGGCAACAAAAGGCCGGAAAACTAAGTGGTACTCAAAAGAAACAGCTGGAGGAACATTTTGCAACTAATTAGGTTAATTGGCAACAAGTCAGTAACTTGATTGGGTATAAAAAGAGCATCCTAGAGAGGCAGTTTCTCAGAAGTAAAGATGGTTCATTAATCTGCAAAAAAAAAAAGTGCTTCTACAAATTGAGGAACAATTTCAGAATAATGTATGAATAATTGCAAAGACTTTGAATATCTCATCAGCTACATATATGCAGTCTTCTTTGTTCTATCAAATATATATATATATATTAAATAACATACAAATGGCTCAAGACAGATTTAGATACATTGTTACATACCTATTTTCATTTAGTTTTATTTATTTCATGTAAAATTAATATTAAGGTTTTCTCACCATGAATAGTTGTTGGACTTTCTATAAATGAGTGCAAAACTTCAGCTTTAAAACTGTTGGAAATTACACCAGCTTAAGAGGAATGATATTTGTATCTCCCTAATGCAATACCCAACTGTAAAGATATTTTTAAAATACATTTTTGGTCATTTTATGCATGTCATACCATTACACTTAGATATTGTTTGGTTTGGTGAGTTAATTTAGGTTTAGTGGTAGCAGTTGGACAGGATTTTTTTCCCCACAGACTTTGGTTCCTGTCACCTGTGGAGTTTTAACTTTGAGACTTCTATTAAGAATAGTTAACTGTGGTTCAGCTTTGTCTTCTTGTTAATAATGTTTACTCCCCTTCCCTTTTCTCTAGTGAACTGGATTGTAACACCCAAAAACAGAAGATGTGTCAGAAGATGTTACAATCTTTACTATATGCAAGACCCAATATATTCAAAACCATGATTTAGATGAAGAAAAACAAGAAGAAGAAAAGAGCACCAGGAGAGCAATCTGTCTCTTTTTTTTTTTCTGTTCCAGATATGTCAGGAAACTCTTCACTCTCCAATGACTCCCTATCTTATCAACATGGTTCTTCAAACAATGACATGAATTGCTTCCTCTCCAGACCAAGCTCCGTAATCTACACTGCCTACAACATTGTCAACATCTTCCACCTCCTCCCTCTCGGCATCCTTGTCCTCTACTGTGGTCTCCAAGAATGGTGGAAAAAGCGCTCCACCTCCTCAGCAGTAACACTGAGTCACTCTGACAGCTTCACCTACCACATGGTCATCATGGACATGATTGGTGTCTTTGGGTGTTTCCTCAGCTGTTGTGGTATCTACTTCAATAATTTAAAGACGTTATTGGGGCACATTCTTTTGTCCTTCACTTGGTATGGAGAGACTTTCTTTCATGTTCTGACCTGTGTGGAGCGTTACCTGGCTGTTGTTCATCCCATCATTTACTTGAGCTTAAGAAAAGAAAGTGTGATCAGAATCAGAAACATCACCACTGGCTGTATCTGGGTCCTGACCTTTACACTCACTTGCCTACTAACAATGGAAATCATAATTTTGGATTTGTGCCTCTTGATATCATCTTTGATCATTGTCTCCTTCTGCAGCCTTTCTGTTCTTTGTGTTTTGATACGTCCAAGCCCAGGGGAACAGGGTAGGAACAGGGAGAGGGTTGACCAATCAAAGCAGAGGGCATTTTACACTATTTTGGCCATACTGGGGGCACTGGTGTTAAAGTTTGTTTCGGCTCTGGCTTGGACTGTAGGTTTTATGTCAGATGGACATAGTAATTGTCTGATAATGGCATGGAGTAACTGGTTTAACCTGCCCAGCAGTCTGGTGTTACCACTCCTTTTTCTGCACAGAGCAGGCAAACTCTCATTTTAAGAATATCATAGCAAATGTTTTTTTTTTTTTTTTTTTTAAAAAAAAACAAAAACCAAAAAAAAAAATAAAAACAAAAAAAAAAAACAAAAATTTTAAAAAG
>VUQI01032116.1:0-10563 GCA_015106735.1 Paratilapia polleni | reverse complement strand
TGAAAATATTTATATTTGGAATTTGGGAGTTATGTTGTCAGTAGTTTATAGAATAAAACAAAAATGTTCATTTTACTCAGACATTTACCTATAACTGATAATTTTGCAGTGGTCTCTTAATTTTTTCCAGAGCTGTATAAAAAGAGATTATATAAATTTCTCAACCATGAGAGATTTTTCCATACACTTTATACAAGGGTTTGCTGCCCATTTAATATCTTAAAGTTTGTTAGATCATTTCAGCCAATGCTGTGAATCTATAAGTAGCAGTGTTTTATAGTAATAATGACCCTGTACTGTACCTAAAAGCTGAAGGTGACAAATTTCTTGTTTTGTCTGAACAGTCTCATGTCCAAAGATATATGGGTTGGAAATTTTTTCCAACATTGCTATTGATTTTATAAAAGAACTGTTTAATCTTACAAAAGTATGTCTGGTTAACTGCCCCACTTCCTTAAGAGACCAGCATACACAGCCAATTCCCTTTGGATTTTTTTGGTGGAGTCCAGTACTCTCAAAGTGGATGAGACTGTTCTGAGCAGGGCTAAATGTTGCTCAGTTTTATGGTTACACTATATGGACAAAAGTAGTGGGCCACACCTCTTAACCTTTGAATTCAGGTGTTTTCAGTCCACAGGTGTATAAAATCAAACACCTAGTCATGCAGTCTGCCTTTACAAACATTTGAGAAAGAATGGGTCATTCTAAAGAGCTCTCTGAAATGAGCATGGTACTCTAATAGGATGCCACAGTTGCAACAAGTCAGTTTGTGAAATTTCTTCCCTGCTAGATAGTCCACGAACAACCGTAAGTATTATTGCAAAGTGGACACATTTAGGAACCACAGCAACTCAGCCGTGAAGTGGCAGACCACGTAAAGTTACTGAGGGGGGTCGCCAAGTGCTGAGCCATACAATGCATAAAAGTTGCCAACGCTTTGCTGACTCAATAATCAAGCTCCAAACCTCCTCTGTCATTAACATCAGCACAAAACCTGTGTGTCATGTGCTTCATGGCATGGTTTTCCTTGGCTGAGCAGGTCCTGTGGGTGTAATGTGTAGGTGGCCGAGTACTTTTATCCATATAGTGCATCTTATCTAGCCTGATTTATAAAAGCAAAAAAAAAAAAGTGATGAAATTCCCTTCACAAAATTGCTAACAAACTTCATGTTAAATTTGCCAAACATAAGCTAACAATGTAATCACATATAACATAAAAAAAGGCTTACAGGCTGGAGACTAAAATATTAACTTACCAGTCTCTGAATGTTAGCTAAATGCATTAGCAGTAATTATATCTCTGCATAAACAAACTTGTTGAATGCCATCAAACCATCTCTTACTCCCAACAAATTGATGGAATTTGGGTGGAATCCCTCTTCAGTTTTGCCCTTTATTAAATTAAATCTGCTAGGGTGCTTTTTAGTGAACATAATAGGCTTAGTTATTTTGAGTGATGCTAGATCTGAAAAACAAAATTAGGGATCATTAACACTGAAATGGGACAAAATAGTGATTTTAGCAACATCTGCATTGTTACCTACATGGCCTACTAAAATAGGCTCTCATATCAGCAGTGCAACTCTCTCTGTGTTCCTCTTTCATATGCTTCTTCTACACATACAGTTTTGATTGGCTAGCTGATTCACAGTCTTAGCAATTCAATAATGCTTTGGGCTGTGGGTATTGAGCAGGACTACATCTAATTAATAATTCAACTAATCATTTCAGCACTACAACAGATTCAATCTACAATTCTGAATTTCCAGTGTTAATATGTGATTACACATGCATGCAGGAGTTATCCATGTGCCTTCAAGCTGTCCTTCCTTTATTTTTACCATATTTCATTTTCATGGATTTTTGCCATCATTGTTAAAATAAAAAAAAAAAAAAACTGTATTATATTAATGATAGAGTAAAACATAAATGTCACTGTAGTTCTGTTTGTGTTTTACTGAATCTCTTGCCACTGCCATTGATGAAGCCGTCATCCTCACTGTGTGCCTGTTCTAGAGTGTGATCAGATGTCTTTTCCTCTGGGTTTTTTCTCTCTCTGCATCTTGCCATATGCCAGTGTTTGATTTGTCTTCTTGTTAATCTGTTTTATAAGTTTACTCTATGAGTGGAGATGAGCTATAGCACCCTTATGTGCTTGCTTGTTACTCTGCCAACTCCAAAACAACATTGTAGTATTGGAGTGTGAGGCCTTGGGTTCATGCCTGCTACTTGCTCTTTGAGTCATTGTTCTTCCATCATTTGAATCTTTTCTTTTGGAATATGACACTGGAATATAATCTAACAGACATCCAGAATAAACTGCTGTTGTTTTTCATGTGTTTGATGTTAAATATACTTAATACACTTAAGATTACCTTGACAATAAGGTTGCCCTGTGTCCTTTTTTGAAATAAAACTATAAGCTGATGGAATTGACATGTACATTTTTTGTTATGGGTTTGGCATCTACCAGGGTGTTTTTGGATGTATTGATATTGAACAAAGAATAGGTTGGCTCTTTGTGCTTGGGCTGGCAAACAAAAAAGATATTTCCATTATTAGTCTGTATTCATTCATTTAATATATTTTGTCTAACACACTTTCTCATCCTTTAGTTTGGTGTCTCTTTCTTTGAGTCTTATAAAATAATAATATTGAAAGACTCTACAGCTGTGCAAGGGGCTCTGTGAGACTGTACTGCTTTATTAGATACTTATATAGCATCTCAACATGCTGATAATGATTGTGTTGAGCAGGTGTAATGGTTGGCATGCTCATGACAGTAGTTTAGTGCAAACAACAAAGTAATTGGTCAAAATTAGAGTATTATTCAAAATGAAATGTTGACCTGATATTGTCACTATAGGCATGGTCAAGGGATCAAATTTATTAGAATTGATCCTCAGAGGAAGTTAAATGTGTGTACCAATATTCCTGCACCCACTGAGTAGCTGTTAAGCTTTTTCACTCTCAAACCAAAATGTTAACAACCGGGTTGTGCAAGAGATTAAGTTAAGACATTGCCATAGTTTGCATGATACATCCTCTGGGGACACTGACAATTTTCTAGCAGTCAAGTTGTCAATATATGTCCTGTCTGGACTGAAGTTGTGGCCAGGCAGAACAACCATGTATAGTTCTGTGGAAGGCATTAAAAGAAACTATAATCATATAATAATTATGCAACGTGAAAGTGCATCACTAAAAAAACCAAAACAAAACAAAAAACTGCTGCACATCTGAAGAAGTAAAGGTTAATTAGCAGAAATGTGAGCACGAGGCAGAGAAAGATAATTCTCAGTGTTGTTCATTTTGTTTCTCAGGCATAATAATCACTTTTTGTATCCTGCAATTTGTTGCTGCCACACTACGGACCAACATTTCCCTCTTTCCACCATCATGTAATGAGGTATATCTTGTGATTTATAAACCAGCTTCTTGCTATGATTGATTATATGTGTCTTCCTCTGCTTGTTCCCTGTAATCACAGTAGTTGTTACCGAGATGATGAACGCATTGCTTTGCCCATCATGATAACTGATGCAGATTGTCATACAAACAGCACTCAAATTACACATCAGCCTTTGGAATAAATTGTTTGGCTACATATTGTATTTTGGAAGCAGTGCAATCAGTTATGTAATTCATTAGATTATGTATGCAAGTTGGCTGACCACATTTGAAAAAAAGCCTTTCCAAACCTGAGCATCACAATGTGAAATAAATTGTGGGCAGTCTTTTCCCCTCTTTCACACGTCTTCAGTTTTAGATCAGTGTCAGCATCTCTTCTCCACCTCTCTCACTCTTTCTGTTCTTCTCTCACTCCGATGTTTACAGTCTCTAAAACCATGTCAGATTGAATTGGTCATTATCTCATTTTTCCCCTGAGGACAGGGATACAGTTACTATTTGTGCGTTAGAGTGTGTGTGTGTGACTTTGAGAGATGTCTTGTCTGCTTCAATAATTCATCAGGTTTCTGATATTGCAGCTTGTGTGATGCTCGAGGGAGGGAAGGAGTAAGGGGGGGAGACAGAGAGAGGCAGAGGGGAATGGAGGGGCATTGACAGAGAGATCTGACAGATTTTATTTTGTGCAGCTGTAATTGATTTTCCATATTCCTTACTGGATCACTTTTTACAGCGTGTTTTGAAAACTCACCGTTTCTACTCAGCGTTAAGAAAACTGTGCCAATTTGGTTGTCTTCCAGAAGCTAAATGTTTGTTAAATTAACAATGTACTAAACAGAACCCTGCAATAGACTGGTGACCTGTCCAGGATGTACCTACGATAGCTGGGATAGGCTCCAGCCTAGTGGCAGTGTCAGCACATCATTTCATGCTGCTTTCCTGTTGGTTGGTTTGTAGACGTACAGTAGGTCATAGCAGCAGTGACATTGTGAGATCATCCTAAACTTCTGATACTATAAGAATTTTGGTCTCAGGATATATTTGGTCACAAGACAACAAGACCTAGATATCACAGTTCTTTCACATTGTTCATCTTTTATCTGGGTTAGCCAAAAATCACACAGCATATACTCTACTTTAAAACCCTCAGACTGCTTGCAGACTCAAATGGACCATCCAGTAGAAATGGTTCAGAAATGTGGAACTCCTCAAAATGCGCCATGGCAGAAATCATAATAAATTCAAAGTAAAACAGTTTTAAAGATGTAATCATGTAGTCATGAATGATCTGGTGCTTGTTATTTTATCTACATTTTCATATGTCATTGATTGTAAATTGCTTGGGTTTTGTGCATGTTTTTATATGTATGCTTTTTTTCTTGTTGAATCTGTGTTTTATGCTACTTGCAAACTAGCTTAGGCTATAAATGCTTAAATATGTGACAGTGTTTCATTCTACTTTAATATCCACTGATATATACTGATGACATTTATAAAATAAAATAAGTCCTTGCAGCACTTTCGTTTATGGTATACAAACTCTGGGGAAATTAAGGTAATGGCAACGATTTCCACTGTTTGTGGACAGTTAAAACAATAGCCCTATAGGCAGTATACTGTGGTAAGTAGGGTTATCAATATACTAGAATTTAAAACTTGATACCGATACCCAGGAAAATACTCAATGCTTGAAACCATTTTCAATACCACAGGAAAAAAAAAGACAAAAAATTAAGAGGCTTTTTAAATTTTTTTTTATAAAGATTAGAGCAATACAAACAATAACACCAATGACAACACTATTTTTAAGTTGTCTTACTATTTTAAGATTGTCTTAGGTAGTGCCAAAAAACAAAAAAGACAGTAAAATTTTTAGGTTGTCTGATGTAGTGCTGTGCTTCTGGTAATTTGGCACCATACTTTGTTGCAGATCAAATAGAATTGGTAAAGGCTGCCACTGTTTCTGTCTAATTGCTGGCAGAATTTTCTCAGCTTCAATCTGGTACTTTAAGAACACATTTTCAAGACAAAAATAATTGTGTTATCTCCTTAAATTAACACTGTCTATTAACGTTTTATTAACATTGTTGTTTTATTTTTAGCCATAGCCACTAGCCGCTATCTTAATGATAACTTGATATGATAACTAAACGACTAACATTAACGTCTGCGCTGGGTGGGTTAACACTTTTTTATAATAATAATTTATAATTTAATATTTCAGTCCTGTCGAAACTGGAGCTTTACTGACCTCTTGAAATTCCTCATAAAGTGTTGTTCAGTGTTGTAAACGTCAACTACAAATGAGCTGCAAATGAGTATCGAATCGTAATTTTTAAAATTTTTAGTATCGATTAGTATCTGAGTATTGATTTTTTTTTCTTTTTCTTTTTTTTTTTGGACATCCCTAGTAGAAAGACACTATTAGTTAATTTGTAAGACTTATTTGAACAACTATCAAGAGACTAGTACTTCTTTAAAAGTTTTGTGAATGAAAATCTGTTTAAAATCTGTAGGCATACTATTTTATCCAACAGTTGTAGTGATATTTCACACAAAAGCACAAGAGTGAACCTCCTGGTGGCACATGAAAAAAAGTCAGCGGGATTTACCCTCTGGGGACCACAGGAGTCCATAGCAATTTTCCACTGCTTGTTGAGATATTTCTGTCTTGACCAAGCGTAGGGCTAACCAATCAGACAGACATTGCCATCTATAAAGTCATATAGTATGAAAAATGCTACTGTACATGATTCATTCAACTGGAATTCAGGTATTACATTTCAGTACCACAGTCTGTGCCATACCCCTGCTGTGCACTCCTAATAGTGAAGAATCCAGTTTATTGTAAGCCTCTGTGTTGGTGGGATTCTGCTGTCAGAGTGGTTGTGAGTAATTTCTGCTCTGTGTTGAGAGTCAGAAATGAAAGTTGAAGTGGATAAAAACCATATTGGGCACAATAACTGAGATCAGCAGCGACTGTTAAAGTTGCTGCTGATCTCGGTTGTTGCTGACATTGGAGATACTTCTAGCATGTCACTGCCAACTTTAGACCCATTTTCTCAGGCATTACACAACCACTCTCCAATCAAATGTCACAATGTTGTCAGAGTAACAGCTGGGCGGATGTCCTGTTTCAGGCTGACTTTCAAACCCAGAGAGACACGAGTAACCAGATTTAGGCCAGATGGTGTTTTTATGCTGTATGTTATCTAAGCTTTTGATGTTGAAGATATAGACATGTGTTTGAAGGAGAAACTATTAATTTAAAAGTCATTTGATGAAGTTCAATTTTTATAAGTTTAAACAGTGTAATGTAGTTACAGAGGAGTACTTTAGTTGTCAGTCTTAGAGCTTATATATATATATTTTTTATATCTAAACCATTAATACATAGTGCTTAGACATTATCAGTAAGGCTCCACCATCAGCTACTTCAGCATCAAACACTTAATACTAAGCCTACATTTTCACTCTCCTTTTGCCTTCTGATGTGTTTATTACAAAATCTGCAAAGCAAATTTACACAAATGTTTTGGGATTTGAAATCTGATAAGGTTTGTTTTATTCATAGTTATAATCCAGATAAATTACATTACACACTAGAGGATAGCAAGTGCTCATACAGGGATTTGTATCACTGATTACACATTAAGCACCGTTCAAAACTAAGTGTAAAATTGCTTTACACGAACAAATGGAACACTACAGTTAATCTGGCCAAAATAGATACTGCAATACTACAGTTTTTTATTTTGATCAGCTCCGACTGTATACATTTATGCACTCATTTCTGTTTGAAGCCACTGGATCTACGCTGCACTACAGTACACTATTGGTATGGTTTTTGAGGAAAAATATTCTTTTTATTATGCTGTTATAGCAAAGATGGTAGGATATGGTCATGAAGTCACATAGATGTAAGGAGACATAATTGCAATGCAGTGCTGTTGATTGGTTTGTGATTATGGTAATGGGAATCATATGTGAGTCAAATTGACACAACACAAACAAGATTTTTACCATCACATATGCATTGGCAATGCTTTTGATTTGTGTTCATGGCACATAATGTATATAATACTCGAATACAGTTAGTCCCATAATTTGTTGGACAAAAGCACAATTTTTGTAGTCTGTCCTCTGTACACCACTACAGGGAATTTTAAATCAAACAATCAAGATATGATTAAAATGCAGACTTTCAGCTTTAATTTAAGGGGTTTTACAAAAATCTTACATTAACTGTTTAGGACATTTTTATACACAAGCCCCCACTCTCAGAGGCTCGAAATTAATTGGACAAACTAACATAATTGTTAATATGAGGAATATTTTTATGCTTTGATGAAAATCCTTTAGTCAATGACTGCCTGAAGTCTAAAGCCCACGGACATCACCAAATGCTGTTTCCTTCCTTGAGATGCTCTGCTAGGCCTTTACTTCAGCCACCTTCAGTTGCTGCTTGTTTGTGGGTCCTTCTGCATTCAGTTTTGTATTTAATAACTGAAAAGCTGCTCTGTTGGGTTGAGATCAGGTGACTGACTTGGCCATTGAAGAATATCCCATTTCTTGGCCTTATGAAACTCTTGGGTTGCTTTTGCAGTTTGCTTTAGGTCATTATCCACTTGCACTGTGAAGCACTGTCTGATCAGTTTTGCAGCATTTGGCTGAGTCTGAGCAGAGAGTATAGCCCTGTACACTTCAGAATTCATCCTGCTACTTCTGTAACCAAACCAATAAACATTAGTGACCGCTGGCATCCATACATGCCCATGCCATAACATCACCTCCGTGTTTACCAGATAATGTGGTATGCTTTGGATCATGAGCTGTTTCTCTACTTCTCCATACTTTTCTCTGCCCATCATTCTGGTACAAGTTCATCTTGGTTTCATCTGTCCAAAGAATTTTTTTTCAGAAGTGTGCAGGCTCTTTTAGGTGTTTTGGCAAAGTGTAATCTGGTCTTATTTTTCTTGAATGTTACCAGTAGTGTGCACCTTGTTGTAAAACCTGTGTATTTACATTTTTGAAGGCATCTCTTAATTGGAGACTTTGGCAGTGATACGCCTACCTCCTCGAGACTGTTCTTGACTTGGTTAGATGTTCTGAAGTTGTTTTTCTTAACCATGGAAATACTTCTGTAATCATGCACTTCAGTTGTCTTCCATGGTCTTTCAGACCTTTTGGTGTTGCTGAGCTGGCCAGTGTATTCATTCTTTTTCAGAATGAACCAGATTGTTGGTTTGATCACTTCTAAAGTTTTTATTATCTTTCTTATAGGTTTATTTTGTTTTTCGGCCTAATGATAGCCTCCCTCACTTGCACTGACATTTCTTTGAGTCTCATATTTACAATTACAGTGAAAAAGTTGAAAAGATTTTGAACATCTTGATTGTTTGATTTAAAACCCACTGTAGTAGCATACAGCAGGAAAACTCCAAAAATGGTGTCTTTGTCCAACAAATTATGGGACTAACTATAAAGTATAAAATAGTCCCCAGCTATGGTCATTTAACTTATCAAAAGCCGGACAGATACAACCAACATAATCGCCACTGGGCATGCACAAGTCCACCAGCTTCAACATGAATGTGGGAGAAAAGGTGGTAGAAAGAGTAGAGGAGCTGCATCTTGCTCATCTTTAGCTATGCTTCTGGATTTTTTTTCTGGGGTCTAGATGTTCCCACTTAATAAACAGTAGAGTGATGGACTTACCTTTCTCATTTTCATCACTTTGTCACCCTTGTGATACCCCTAATTCTGCATGATAGACTGACTCTGGCATGTCGCGTGCTAACAAGGCAATCCCAGTGATCGAGCAGTGGGCTGGGGAAAGACATGGGAAGAATAATGAAGCCAAATGGTCATATGCTTGGGATGAATAGAGGGAGATTGATTATGCGAATGTCTCACTTTTGATGAGAGAGAGACAGAGTGAGATGGATGTGGGAGTAAAAATGAATACATTTATGCATATGTATGTTGGAGACTGACATAAGAATTGTTTGACAGCTTTAATTAAACTCAGCTGAGTCAGCCTCTGATCTGCAGCTTCAATCACATTTTAATGAGCCACACACCCAGCAGCCCACACAGAATAAGGTGCGTTTTTTTAAACCTCCCCTCTTCTTCTGCCTGCCTTGTGTGTGTGTTTGTTTACCAAGGGAGTCCCCAATATGTTAATCATTGAATTTTAAGATGAAGATATAGTTTAGGCTTAGTCAGGTAGTAGTTATGGCTAAGGTAAGTCTTAAAAAAGTGATTGTAAGTCAGTGTAATGAAGTCATGAAAACATGGAAACACAACTAAGCACTTGTGTGCATGTGTGTGTACTCCTAATGGTAAAAGCACAAGCCTTTGGCTTATTCCCAGTGACGTCCTCATGGATTTTCAGTAGGATAATATTGTGTGCTGGGATGCTGCTGATCAATACCGGGAACTTCTTTTTTTCTGGAACTGACAGAAAAAAAATGGTCCTTTCCTGCCAATATTGGCAGGCATGGCTTCACTTTGGATGCTGCCTTTTTAATTGCTGCAATTAAGAGATTTGTTTGGCCAAAACCTTTTATTTGCACAGCATTAGAGCCTGGCTGACACATTGGTGGGCCAATATTTTCAGCTTATGTTGGCTTAACACAGATATGTTGTAACCAGTATATACAGTGGTGTGAAAAAGTGTTTGCCCCTTCCTGATTTCTTATTTTTCTGCATCTTTGTCACACTTAAATGTTTCAGATCATCAAACAAATTTAAATATTAGACAAAGATAACACAAGTAAACACAAAATGCAGTTTTTAAATTAAGGTTTTTATTATTAAGGGAAACAGAAAATCCAAACCTACATGGCCCTGTGTGAAAAAGTGATTGCCCCCTAAACCTAATAACTGGGAGCAGCAACAAGTGCAATCAATCGTTTGCGATAACTGACAATGAGTCTTTTACTGCGCTGTGGAGGAATTTTGGCCCACTCATCTTTGCAGAATTGTTGTAATTGCAGCCACATTGGAGGGGTTTCGAGCATGAACCGCCTTTTTAAGGTCATGCCACAGCATCTCAATTGGATTCAGGTCAGGACTTTGAGTAGGGCACTCCAAAGTCTTCATTTTGTTTTTCTTAAGCCATTCAGAGGTGGACTTGCTGGTGTGTTTTGG
>VUQI01032115.1:0-12680 GCA_015106735.1 Paratilapia polleni | reverse complement strand
ATGTCCTCTCGGAGCAGAAAATGTCCTCTCAGTGCAGAAAATGTCCTCTCGGAGCAGAAAATGTCCTCTCAGTGTAGAAATGTCTCCTCAGTGCAGAAATGTCCTCACAGAGCAGAAATGTTCTGTCAGAGCAGAAAATGTCCTCACAGTGCAGAAATATCCCAGAAATGTTCTCTCAGAGCAGAAAATGTCCTCTCACAGAGCAGAAAATGTCCTCTCAGTGCAGAAATGTTCTGTCAGAACAGAAAATGTCCTCATAGTGCAGAAATGTCCTCACAGTGCAGAAATGTCTCCTCAGTGCAGGAATGTCTCCTCAGTGCAGAAATGTCCTCACAGTGCAGAAATGTCCTCTCAGAACAGAAAATGTCCTCTCAGAACAGAAAATGTCCTCACAGTGCAGGAATGTCCTCTCAGAACAGAAAATGTCATGTCCTCTCAGAACAGAAAATGTCCTCTCAGAACAGAAAATGTCCTCTCAGAACAGAAAATGTCCTCACAGTGCAGAAATGTCCTCTCAGAACACAAAATGTCCTCACAGTGCAGAAATGTCTCCTCAGTGCGGAAATGTCTCCTCAGTGCAGAAATGTTCTCTCAGAGCAGAAAATGTCCTCTCACAGAGCAGAAAATGTCCTCTCAGTGCAGAAATGTCTCTCAGTGCAGAAATGTCTCCTCAGTGCAGAAATGTCCTCTCAGAGCAGAAATGTCCTCTCAGAACAGAAAATGTCCTCCTCAGTGCAGAAATGTTCTCTCGGAGCAGAAAATGTCCTCTCAGTGTAGAAATGTCTCCTCAGTGCAGAAATGTCCTCTCAGAGCAGAAATGTCCTCACATGTGATGAAAGACCAGCATGTATGTATTTGTTCTTTAGGACCTGATGGAGAGCGACAGCATCACTCTGGACTGGATGTTCAGATACTCTCTCATCAATGACATTGTCAAGGTAACAACCTGTCTCTCTACCTGGGGCGGGGCTACAGACAACACCTGTAAATCAAAGAGTATGGGTGAGGTCTGTAACGTCTGTGTTGGACTTATGTTTTGAGTCCATATTTTTATCCAGAGAGCTGTAAATGGTCCAAGATCCCTCTGAACCTCTCACCAGTCAGCTTTTTGTTCGTTTACCTCCAGGGGATGGCGTTCCTCCACAACAGCATCATCGTCTCCCACGGTAACCTCAAGTCGTCTAACTGTGTGGTGGACAGCCGCTTCGTCCTGAAAATCACCGACTACGGCCTGCAGAGTCTCCGGACCAGCAGCTGCCCCGAGGACACGCACGCTTACTACGCACGTATGTATGAAGGCTGACACTCTACATTAACAAGTCAGTCTGAGGAGGTTTTTATCGATAATATCAGTCATTGATCACCCGGCAGGTAAGCTGTGGACAGCTCCAGAGCTGCTGGGGATGGACTGTCCTCCCCCCTGTGGGACGCAGAAGGGGGACGTGTACAGCTTTGGGGTGATCCTGCAGGAGGTGGCCCTGCTCAGAGGAGTCTTCTACCTCGACTCACAATCCCTCTCTCCTAAAGGTCAGTGTGTTCCCACTAACAGGAGATCAGGGGACGGCTCACAGCTCAGCTTTAGGTCAGTGTGTGTGTGTGTGTGTGTGTGAAGACAGCGTTATTTGCATTCCTGTGTGGCAGCCGGACGACATGCTGCCGTCAGCACACGCATTAACACGTCAGTGGTTCATACGGCAACCCTCCTCCCCCACACGTGTCACGTTTAAATGAAGCCCTGAAACAAACATGTTGATGTTAGTTCCACCTCGACGTCCTGGAGATGTCCTCCAGAGTCACTGCTGCAGGACAAATAAACGAGACTTCATATTCAGACCGAAACGGTCCACATGCTGAGGAACGTTCCACTTTTTACCCTGTTTTTGATAGAAAGGCTCGAGACAATAGATACCTGACAGGTTTCTATTGTAGTAAAATAGCTTTCTGTGAGTTTTAGGGGTGGTGTCCTCCATTTTGATTTGAGGAGCAAGCAGCAGCCTCCTGATAGCATCACCTTCAACCGCCAGAACCATCTGCTTCTTCTGCACACATGAAGCTTCTGCTGGGCTTTAACTACGCTCCTAATGTCTGCTGGAGTTACCGTTTGGAAACTGGCGCCATCGAGGGAGGACGTCCTGTCCTGAATCCTTAACCGACCAATCAGGACACGTTAGCAGTGTGGTAGTGTTTTATGGGCGAATTCAGACGAGTTGTTTTGTTTCAGCTCAGAGACGTTATCCACGCTGGATTTATGGAAACTAAAATAAAATGGTTTTTCTGTTGGGAAGCAGCTGGAAATCATTCATTTAGCCGTTTAGCTCCCTTCACTGCTGTTCACTGAGGACGATCTCAGAGCGCCCCCTGCTGAGCCCTCAGCAGAACTGCAGTGAGCTCCTGTACAGAGGGGTTAACAGGAAGTGGATGGCTCTCTTAAAAACCCCTCAGATGCTGAAGCCCTGAAGGAGCATTTCTTTCTCCTGTGTCAGCTGATGTTTCAGCACTTCCAGGTAAACGCAGTGTGGACTGTTATTGGTTGTGTGTGTCTTTGCAGTCTGTGTCAGCTGATGTGTTGCATTCTTCTTCATCTTCATTTATTATGTTGTCTTTATTACATCACTGCTCTTCGTCACTCCTCTTCCTCCTCCATGGGCAGCCTGTTGTTTGTCTGAGCAGCTCCTCCGTGTTCACGCACTGCAGCGACTCTGCACGTGTTCAACAGCTGGACAGCACGTTTCATTGGTTGATGAAAGATGTGAGGAAACTTGGTTTTGAAGCTGTTAATGAAACATTCAGACTGGAACGTGATGGAATAACACAGAAACAGCTGAGAAGAACCATCAGCTGTTGAGTTTTCCATCCAGAACTTTCTGAGCAAAACTGAACCAGCCTCATAACACTGTTGGAGGAGGTGCTGAGTCTGAAGCAGCTGTAACAGCTTGTGAGATCTGAGCCTCAGTTTGGAGCTTCTGGAGATTACTCTATCAGCTGATTTCTGCCAGATTTACTTCAGTGAGCAGAGGTGTGTGTGTGTGTGAGCTGATGGAAGGACAGGTGGCGCCCTCCCATGGACACAGAGGGGTCTCACAGCAGTCGTTTCAGAAGTCTGATTTTAAAGCTCAAACACCGAAGAAGTGAAACTCGGCCATCGATGCGGAACCAGATGTGTGACGTTAAAGTGAATATTTTCAGCTTCGGTCCGTGCTGTGGCGATTTCACAGGAGCACGAGACCAACAGCAGCTCGAACACGCTGAAGGAGGGCAAAGAGACTGAAGGAGGAAGCCAGCAGCGTGACGGGAAACGGATACTGCCGTGAGACTTTATTCACGCTCTCAGCTCAGCGTCTCATCACGTTCAGCCCGATCAGTGTTTAATCCATGTGCAACAATCACAGAGCTCAAACACATCGTTGTGTGACCGCTCACAAACTGAACTCACTTCCTGTTCACGTTCATGCTCATCATCTCAGTTTTATGGTTTTACGTCAGTGAACTCAGACGTTCCAGCAGACGTTGGAGCCGTTTTGTTCCTCGGGCTGTGACACTTTTAAGTTCGTCGCCACATTTCAATAAAAAAAAACGTACATTTTCTTCTTTGTTCATTTTTTTCTGGTTTTATTGTCTAAGAGTCGCCATCGGAGTGCTGTTGTACAGAAAGATTGTGAATCACGGATGTGATCGTGTTGTTCCTGTTATGCCCCGTCCCCTCCACAGAGATCGTCCAGGCGGTGATTCATGGCGGCGTGCCCCCCCTCCGCCCCTCCCTCTGCTTCCACAGTCACAGCGAAGAGCTTGGCGTCCTGATGCAGCGCTGCTGGAGTGAAGAGCCGAGTGAGCGGCCCGACTTCAACACCATCAAGATCCTGCTCAGGAAGCAGCACAGGTAAGGGGGAGGAGCAACAGGTCTACCCCGGTCACAATACGGTCTGTTTAATGCTGGAGCAGGAATAACCTGTGAGCGTGCTGAAACTGATCTGCTCTGTTCTCACCTGTACAAACCTGTAACTCAACCACCTGACGGGACACTCTGACCAATCACAGGGGATTTTCAGGCCCGATCAGGTGAGGAGGGTAAAGTTAGTTTGAAGGGTGCTGAGCTGAGAGCAGCAGTTAGCACTGACTTTTAGCACGTATGAAACATGTGCACATGCTCATTTGGTGGGAGGGGCTTTGGTAAAAAGTGCTGATTTCACTGAAAATAGTTAGCAGTGCTGACAGAGAGCGCCCCCTGTGGACAAACCGAGTAACAGCAAAGGAACAAGTATTCAAACAGTTTTTCTTTTGTGGTGAAATAAAGGCTGACGTTAGAAATCTGTGGAAAACTCATCAGTCACAAAGCAGACAAAACAAGAGCTGAACACCTGTCTGTCCACCCCCTGTCTGTCTGTTGGTCTCCTGTCTGTCTCTTCAGAGGTTATGGCTCTAACATCCTGGACAACCTGCTGTCCCGGATGGAGCAGTATGCCAACAACCTGGAGGAGCTGGTGGAGGAGCGAACGCAGGCCTATCACGAGGAGAAAAGGAAGGCGGAGGCCCTGCTGTACCAGATCCTGCCACAGTAACTATACTGCAGTACCACTGCTCTGAATACTGCTCAGGATACCGAGTACTGCAGTACTCTAACATCCTATTTGTGTGTCAGTTCTGTAGCAGAGCAGCTGAAACGAGGAGAGACAGTTCAGGCCGAAGCATTCGACTCCGTCACCATCTACTTCAGCGACATCGTCGGCTTCACCTCCCTGTCTGCAGAGAGCACGCCACTGCAGGTCAGTAGAACCCAGGAGGACCCACAGGGAACCCATCAGACCCCGAAAGCAGCAGGCTGCCGTTTGGTGGTTTGGGCTGTTACTACAACACATTTCTGACTTTAAGTGTCAGCATCAGATTGACCGTCTGTGTTTTCCTCCTGCAGGTTGTGACGTTGTTGAACGACCTTTACACCTGCTTCGATGCCATCATCGACAATTTTGATGTATACAAGGTAAAATGTGCTAAGCTAAGCTAGGATAAAGCGCCACCTGTGGATCGGGTCAGTTTACAGTTGTGTGTGTGCCCCCCCCCATCTCAGGTGGAGACCATCGGTGACGCCTACATGGTGGTCTCGGGTCTGCCCGTCAGGAACGGTAAGCTCCACGGTCGGGAGGTTGCCCGCATGTCCCTCGCCCTGCTGGACGCCGTCAAGAGCTTCATGATCCAACACCGACCCAGTCAGCAGCTGCGCCTCCGCATCGGCATCCACAGCGGTACTACATACACCGCAGCACCACTGCAGTACTACAGTACACCACAGTACTATCAGTACTATCATTACCCCACAGTCAGAGGACAGTGCAGACTGAGTGTTGGTGTGTGTGTTCAGGTCCGGTGTGTGCTGGCGTGGTCGGGCTGAAGATGCCGAGGTACTGTCTGTTCGGAGACACGGTCAACACAGCGTCACGCATGGAGTCCACCGGGGAAGGTAAGACCTGCTTCCTGCTAACCAATCACACAGGTCTGTGTCCACGGGGACGGGTCTAACCATTTACCTGCCCGAGGTGAGATAGACTGCACTGTAACCGTCTTTAGTCTCATCAGCTCTGACGGTAATGAAAGACAAACACATCCGTTAATGTCAGTTCTAGAAAGACTAAATCTAAAAGATGGACGTAGCCTCACATTGGTTTGCTGCAGCCGCTGCCTGATTTGTTTTTCTAGAGCCAGAAGTGACCATATTTGGAAAACTTTAAGCCTAAATACAGTTTAAACAGGTGAGTTATAAACAGGTGTTATGAAGGGGGAAATTAGCTACAGAGACCAAACAGTTTTTGTATCAGGCTGTAAACATGTTTATTTCTGCTGTAAAGTTGGACATTTTAACATGGGAGTCTATGGGGACTGACTCACTGCTGGAGCCTCTGGTGGACGATAGAGGAACTGCAGGTCTTTGTTCATCCTGTTGGTCCAGCCACATGTGATGTCATGTGTGATGTCATGTCTCTGCAGCTCTGAAGATTCACGTGTCGGAGGCGACTCGTCAGGTCCTGCAGGAGTTCAGCTGCTTCCAGCTGGAGCTCAGAGGAGAGATTGAGGTGAAGGGGAAAGGACGCATGAGGACGTACTGGCTGCTGGGAGAAAATGGCACTAACTGACGGAGCAGCTCCCTCCTCCTTTCTGATTCGACAGGACATTGTTTAAGATGACAGACTGAGTGAACTGGATTCACTGAAAACTGTAGAGAAAAACACAGACAGACGAATGTTTCACTGTAAAATAAATGAACCATGTGGAAGGAAGTGGTGTAAATACAAAAATAAACTGTGTGTTTATTACCTATGCTTCTTTATTCTGAATAAATCCATTATGGACTCTCAGAGAGCGCCAGATCCTGCAGACCGTCACATACTGACGAGCCCTGAGCAGAGTACTAAGGATTATCAGCGTCAGCAATTATGCTGCAGCTCAAACGTTTGTCTGTAAGCAAAACATACTTTATTACACTCAAAATCACATTAAACTGATCAGAAATGTGACGACAAGTAATGAATGAATCATTAGAATGGATGTGTATGGAGGTGTACAGAGGCCCATTTTCAGCAGATACCACTCAGTTAGTTGCAGTAGCACACCATGTTGCCTAATGACAAAGCTAATCGATTATTAGAAAACCCCTTTCGGTGATTCACTGGTCAAAGAAGCGGTAAACCTGGTTGGTCGACTGTGTGGACCATCGTCCTTCTGTGGGTTTGATCTGGATTCTCACAAAGCCAAAAAACAACTTTCAGTACTGAAACTCTGAGAAGTTCTGAGAAATGAAGACTTTTTAAAAAATCGGAAGGTTTTATACTCTGGTGTGTACTGCTCCCTTCAAAACCAATAACTGACCAGAAAAGAGAAGCGTGAGACCTCAGTGCACATCTGAGAAAGAAGACATGAAACACCTTTGTTAGATGGTACCTGTAAGAGCCAGACTGTGCTGCTCTGTGAAGGGAGTAGTACACACCAGTGTTTGAATTTTCAGGGTATTTTTGTTTTTCGAAAGCATTTCATTTCATAGAACAAAAATACTCTGACACATTTCAGAAGAAAGATGTGTTTTATGTGCACATTTTTAGACCCTAAAGCTGTGTGCACACCAAATATGAAGTGAAGTTCAGCTCCGTGTTAATCGTGTTCTCCAAGCCCTCCTTTGCGCTTTTGTTATGTCTCTGTATAAAAGTGGATTTTAATCAAACAGCTCCAGCTGCTTGCCAACAGACACTGTGAGTTTGCCCTGCATTTCTGTGGCTTTCAGGAGAACTTCAGCTCTTCAGAGAATTTTTCACTGAATTTTAAATAACTCGCTGAGACCTGCTGTGAATTCTCATCAGTCTGCACCTTTGCATTTAATTATAATGTGGGAAACTTTGTGTTTGGTGTGAACGCAGCACAAAGATGACGCAGAGTACCGCAGCTTTTAGCTTTGCTGACATTACCAATGATCCTTTACCCAAACTGTAATATTTCCTTCAGTAAATCACTGATGTTGATTCATTTGGTTTGAGTTGTGTGACAATCTGCTGAAGTTTTAAATCATTTCACACAGAAATGATTAAATTATAAAGGCTTTGTGCACTTTAAAGCAGCTCTGTACGGTCTCCATTGGAACGTAGCTTTTCCCAGCAGAACATCATGTGGACTACAAACCTTTTTACAAACGGTGTCTTGTACTGTGTGTGAGATCCTAAACAGACTCCTGACCCTGCCTATAAAACATAAATCAGCTCTGTGAGTTTATGGTTAAACTGTAGATCCTCAGTAGCACAGCAGCAGCTTCACCTACTGTTAAACACACACTGAAGGAGTGTTAGCTGTGACACAGTTTGTGTAAAGTCAACACAGACCTGAGCAGAGTTACATTTCACACTGAGAGAAAAGTAAAACACAAAAGCAGCACTGAGAGCAGCTTCACCTGTTCTAAGGAGGCACATCATTCTGACAGAAGGGCCGTCTGAAGCCGGCTCCACCTGGGGGGCGCAGCATAGATAAATGCATTGTTCCACAGCACCAACGGGCTTCAGAGTATTAGCAGCAGCATGTAAATTACATCTGCAAGTCAAGCATCCATCCATCACTGTGCTGACATGCTCAGGTAAAATGTGCAGCCTACTGATAGAAGAGAGATACTCCTCGCTTCCTCATTAGTTCCTCGGCATGAGTTTTAACAGAAAGCAGACACTCAGGTGATTATATCACTTCTATTTTATCTTTTCTTTATTATAAGCCCCAGTTACTGTTGTGAAAAGTAACAACATTAATTTCAAAGTAACACCAGCAGCTGAACAGCAGTTTTCTAAATATTTCCTTTGCTTATTTTCAAAAATCTGCATCTGTGTCAGTTATACTCATTCAAGTTGAAACTGATTCAAACTGATTCATCATCTAGAAGGTCTGCAGCTCCTTTGTCCATCTTCAGGGGCTCCCTGTGGATATGAATATCCATCCATCCTCTTCTGCTTATCCAATTCAGGGTCGCGGGTGGGGGCTGGAGCCCATCCCAGGTACCATAGGGCGAGAGGCGGGGTACACCCTGGACAGGTCGCCAGTCTGTCGCAGGGCCTGCAACAAGTCAGTTTGTGAAATTTCTTCCCTCCCAGATATTCCACAATCAGCTGTAAGTGGGATTATTGCAAAGTGGAAGCATTCAGGAACCATGGCAACTCAGACAGGAAGTGTCAGACCACATAAAGTTACAGAGCGGGTCACCGGGTGCTGAGGTCACCAACGCTCTGCTGACTCAATAACTGCAGAGCTCCAAGCCTCCTCTGGCATTAACATCAGCACAGAAACTGTGGGCTGGGAGCTTCATTGTGTGGGTTTCCATGGTGAGCAGCTCCTGTAGGTGTGATGTGTAAGTGGACAAGGACTTTTGTCTATATTGTGTTGATTTTTTTCCTCCACTTTACATTGTTCTGTTTTGTTCGTAATAAAAGTCAAAAAAAGCAAATAGTTCATAAATAGCTCTGTGCAGAGTTCACATGCAGTTACAGATTTAATCAGTTTACTCCTGTTAGTGATGTTTGTAGTTAACAGGCTGTCAGCTTCATTAGAAGGCTCAAACTGCTCTTTGATAGTAAAGGTACCGCCCCCTGTTATCAACAGATGAGATCATTTAAAGCCTGCTGTCATGGTGCTGCGTACCAGACCCGTACCAGCGCGTGCCAGAAGCTGCTTTTTGTGCTAAGTATATTATATTCAGCTTTTTTACATACTGAGCTCCTTTATTCTACTTTTTCTATTTAATCTAGCTCTTTCTGTTTGAGTCATTTTATTTTATGAGCCATTTTGCTTTTATTCTTTTTTATTGGGTTATTCTCCTGTTCTTGGTTGTGTTTAATGTTCTGGCTGCTGTAACATATGAATTTCCTAACCTTTGGGATAAATAACGTCCATCATATCCTTTCCTGTTTTATCTTACCTGAAAAAGGTGACACAGCTGAATATTAAGGAATATTAAGGATAATATTTTCTGGCTGAGCCAGACAGTTTGGATCTCAGTTATCTGGACCAGTTGTGTCCCCACCTGCAGAGGAAGAACGTGTTAAAAATCCTCTGTGGACCAATAAACAATAAGAATTTGATTTTACAGTTTCACTGACTTTTTTTTTTTTGTCTCTTTTGAAGAAATTCTCCGTTATTACGCTCTTATACTGTTTATGTTGTTATTGGTTGTTACTTTTTGGCGGTTGTATTATAATTTGCCAACATTTGGAACAAATAAAATCTATCTTATCTTGCACTCTTCCAAAGCGTGTAACTCTCCCAGGGTGGAGTTACTGAATAGTAGTTTTTTTTTTCTGTGTAGCAGAGTTAAAGTACAAAGTACAATAAAAGAGCAGTAATCAGACCCAGAGCAGTGGTACTGAGTGTTTGTAGTGCTGTTTATTTGGAGTACTTTGTAGTACTGCAGTATTTGCGTTGCAGCTCTTTGTAAACACGCTGAAGTGGCTTCCATGCTGCTGGCCTTCAGTACAGCAGGCCGGGGATTGGCTCCAGGCTCTCCCTCCTGTCATTGGTCCCCGCTCACGTCACTCAGAAGTGTGATTGAGGTGATTGGTCGGTGTGCTGTGCTGTCCCGCCCCTTCCCTGCTCTGGCTCAGTGCGGATGTCCGTTATGTTCCCGTGTCGGACTGAGTGGGACTCACGGTCCGAAGTGATCCACAACAAGTTCTGAAAATACATATTCACGGTCCGAAGCGGCTCACAGCGAGGCCCCGACCCTAGACTCTCCGTTACACCGACACAAACACCCATCACTCCCTCCCAGTACCGACAGTCCGAGCCCGTCTCAGCTCCGCGGGGCCCGGCGAGGCGCGGCGGGAGCAGATGGAGCCTGCACCGGCGAAGGCGAAGCCGCAGGGCCGGCTCCTGGTGTCCACCCTGCTGGACGCTAAGGACGAGCTGGAGGAGGTAGGCTGATCCGGGTTAGCGGGCCGGAGGGCAGATTTAACCCGGTCTGAAGAGGGACAGAGCGTGTTTACAGGCAGACAGCGGCGGTCTGGATACAAAGACTCCGCGGAACCATTTTACAGGCTAGTTAGCACGGCTAGCAGCAAGCTAACAGCGTTAGCACAGCAGAACGGCACGGTGCGGACTCGGACCTGCTACCGGAGGTCTGGAGCTCCGTGTCGGCTGCTGCAGTGTGTATTCGCGGTGTGGGGGTTCCGAAACGAGCCGCGGGCTTCATTAAACCCCCCAGCTGTTAGCCTAGCATGCTAACTCCAAGTAAACATATGTAGGCGAAAAGTGACATGCGCATGCGCGGTGTCTCACATGTCAGAAGTAGATGCATACAGTTTGATAAAATTCTGTTGTTGTTTTGTTTGTTTATGCTTAGTGTTTGTTGTTGTTTATGTTTTGAATTTGTTGTTTGTTTTGTTTGTTTATATTTAGCTTTTGTCATGGTTACGCTGACTGCTGTTGTGTTTGTTTGCAGAGATTGGAGCGTTGTGTTGGAATCGTCCAGGCGTTGACCAATGGGCTGTCAGAGAGGGAGGCCAACGACGCACTCACCGCCAATGTAAGAAACACCAGTACTGCTACAACAAATACTGCTATTACTACTACTGACACTGTGAGCAGAGGGCTGTATTACGAAGCAGGTTCAACATAACCAGGCTTTCTCTGCATTAACAAAACTTAAAACCCCAGGCAAAGGTAACAGGTGTCACCACGGTGGTTATCGGCTTTCTGTGAGCCCTCTCTGCTTCAGGCTCTGAGCGCGCTCACGTGAAAAGGGGCGTTTGATGCATCATTTTACTCGTCTGCCTCTCACAAAGGATTGATTGAGTGCTGCCTGCTCCAATCAGAGGAACATGTTCTACACATCTGTGAAGATAATAAAAAATATCACAGGAAAATACAGCACTGGTGCTGCAGATAAGACACAGAGTAATGCTGCAGAAGATCATGAATCTTCACAGTCAGTCATGATCATCACAGAAAAAAGAATATTATCTGGATTGAGATTCATTTTACCGCTCAGTGCTGCTGGTTATTTTTAACGGCTGAGCGCTGACACATTAAACGTTACTCTGTGTGTTCACCTCTGACTCCGCCCCACAGCCTGACGAAGGAGACGTGGAAATCCCATTAGTTTGACACCAGATCAGATTCAACTGATTGAATATTCTTGGTGATAAATGGCCCACAAACAGACTGATTAATTTTCCAGTCTGTGTTCTAGTATCCATATTTCCAGCAGTGTTTAAGAAACTTAGCAGCACTGGGAGCAAACAGTTCTACATTTTCTGCATCACAGATTCCTGCGGTGCACAGTTTGAGCTGCTGTAGCTGTACAGCCGGGCTCCATTTGTGCTGCCAGTGAGGTACGGCTCAGCAGGTTTCAAATAGGAAACATATTCATTCAGCAGAGAATCTATACTCCACTCACAGGGTACGGGTAATAACAGAACAGTGCAAACGTGGCGCTTCCAGCTGATTTTAAACCAAAACTCTGAGCATAACCTCCTCCAGAACAGGTGATGTGTTCAGCATCAGTTACCATGGTAATCTAACCAGGTAAAAAGAGAGCCAGCTTCATGACACAGAAAACTCTGACTTTAAGTTCGACATATCTCATATAGTAAACCTTTAATCTCATTTCGTAGTACAGCCATCGGCACTACTACAACAAATACTCACACAAAGTGCTGCAACTGGTACTTTAACTGAATCACACAGACTGTGTTTATAAACGGTGATGAAGTGTTTGTGGGCGGAGCTTCAGAAAACCCAGCGTCTGAACAAAAGAACATCTGGAGACATATGAACCTCTTTCCAGTCGTGTGTTAATCTGTGGAGTCGATGACTTCCTGTGTGTCAGAGCGATGTGCTGCTGCAGAAGGCTGGGCTGTGATAAACGAGTCAAAGCGTCCTCACTCTGACTCTGAATCAGTGAACAGTGAGTGTGTGAACTGTGTGGATCCATTGCTGCTCCCCGTAAGACCTCCTCTGCCATCACGCTGTAACCACGGTGACATTGTGTGGTCGTATGGTCCACACATTATATCACTAATGCTGCATTAAGACTCTGTTTCCATGCTGCTGTAACATGGACATCAGCACCTGCTGTGTTTCCTCCTTTGAGATGCTCTGCAGGCCTTCACTGCAGCACCTTCATCTGCTGCCTGTTTGTGGGTCTCTGCCTTCAGTTTTGTATTTAATAACTG
>VUQI01032114.1:7920-23670 GCA_015106735.1 Paratilapia polleni | reverse complement strand
CTGAGCTGCTTGAATTCTTGCACCAGGAATGGCATAAAGTCACCCAACAGCAATGTAAAAGACTGGTGGAGAGCATGCCAAGACGCATGAAAGCTGTTATTGCAAATCAGGGTTATTCCACCAAATATTGATTTCTGAACACTTCCTAAGTTAAAACATTTGTAATGTGTTGTTTAAAAATGAATATGAACTTTTTTTTTTGCATTATTTGAGGTCTGAAAACACTGGACCTTTTTTGGTATTTTGACCATTTTTTCATTTTCTGCAAATAAATGAAAATCTAAATCTAAATGAAAATATTTGTATTTGGAATTTGGGAGTTATGTTGTCAGTAGTTTATAGAATAAAACAAAAATGTTCATTTTACTCAAACATATACCTATAAATAGCAAAATCAGAGAAATTGATAATTTTGGAGTGGTCTCTTAATTTTTTCCAGAGCTGCATATCAAGTTTTAACCTTGCCAAGATGTCCATATGATTTTTATTTTATATACTTTAAGACATATCATGAGAAGTAGGTAATGCTAGGCTGAGCATTTCCACCCCTAAATTGTACTATAGAAATGAAAGTCCCAAAAACACAGATTCAGAAAGCCATGGTTTCATACAAACATTATAACTAAGGAGGTGACTAGCTTGCATATGAGACCCTTGCATGCTAAATGAGGTAATGGTATAGCATTACATCTGAACTATTTTAAAGCACAAAGGGATTATTTTCAAGGTAAAAAAAATTCTAAGGGCCACATTTATTAAATGGGGTAAAATTAGCGTGTGAGTGCAATTACCAAATAGTGCTGATAATTGTGGTTAGCTTTACTGGTGATTTACAAATGTGCTGTTTCCTAAGCACAGGTGCGGTCAGTTCATTTCAATATCAAGCGCAAAAATTAAAACATGCTTATTTTTCAGCATTATATATTGGTGCAATTAACAGTGAATTGCGGGTTGCAAACATTAGTAAATCGGTTTGCATGCTTGATTTAAATATTCTCCTCCCTATATTTTGCGCTGTGAGAAAAAAACTCCCAGAAATGCATATGCAAGAGGGTCAGTCGCAAAAATCTCTGACTTGTTGTTGTGATTTGGCGCTATATAAATAAAATTGAATTGAAATGAATTGAATTGAATCTTGTCACTGCACTCTCTTTGTAAATACCAACAGTACTTTATTTATGCCAAAACCCAGTTTGCGCTGGGGCAATGCGGTAGTAAATCTGGCCCTTAATTTTCTAAACTCATACTGTATGAGTTTTTAGGGGGGATTTAAGGTCTGGAGAAGGACTGTAAATCATAGAATTATTCATTTTCATAGTTGCAAACAAATCACTAACAAATATTTAACAACAAAACGTCAAAAAGGGTGTGTGTCCACAAAAAAATATTTTCTTTCTGCCTGAAACCTAATTTACAGAGTCCTTCTCTGAAGCACTTTTTGTTGACAAGTAAAAATAATATCTTCTTCAAGGTTAGATCGTAAATACCTGGGTTGCCATTGATCATCAAGATCAATGACACTGTCACTGGTGAGCTTTATAGGATTTGTAGAGAAAATCTCCACTGGGAGCAAAAGAAAGAAAAAAAACTGTCTGTGGGTGCAGTCCCTAATTCAACAAATTCAGTGATTAATATCACAACATGATGTTTCTGTGTTTTTCTTGTTATCTTGTTTTTTGGGCTGAATCTTCCATTGCAGTTTGAAGTCAGTCCATCCTTGACTTGTTAGCATAATTTCTAGCTGTGAAAGAATAAAAAGATAAGCAGGTGGTTTCAACATTTATTTATTTTTTTTTCCTGAAGCTTTTTGTCAGTATCTTTATCCACTGTTTTTGTATTTTTGTTTTTTAATACACTTTCCAAAAAAAGAAAGAAGGTATCAGGAATTTTACCTGCTGGAGGATCTGGGCATTAGTTGCAGAATCAGTTAAGCCAGCAGGAGTCACAAACTTCATCCTCACTGTGGTCTTCAACTTTGCAACTTAGCAATAAAAATGTAATCATAAAATCACAGTGAGGTTTGAGAAATTAAAAAAACAGGGATTTTAACTTTTTTTGTTATTAAAAAGTCACCTTGATGGCAGATGAAAACGTAATTCGTTGTACATTTCTCATCATCCCACTCATGGTTGTTATCTTCGGCCACACAGTGCTGGTTACCTCCATAGTTATTTGGGCTGGAACTTCGCCAGTGTTTAAAGGAGCTTTGGCTCCCGTCGGACCAGGTCCACGGCACTCGGTACAAACCAATCCAAACAGGAAGATTGGCTGGTTTTGCTAAATTGACCTCATTGTCTTCCTGACTGTTCTCAATCATTGCCAAATCCATGTTGTGGTTCCTGCAGTACTCTAGAGCAGAGGCCCATGTTGTTGCAGCAGAGATGTACACATAGTTTTTCTTGTTTTGCTCTGTAACTGCAGCAGACATAAAGTTAACCAACAGAAAGAAAAGCATGAAAAAAGTCTTTTAGTAGAAAAGTAATTGTAGTAGGTGATAGCTGGCTGCATCATGACCAACTAATGCTTAAATTATTAGGGATATTAATCAGTTAGCACTGAAATGAATCAGTACAAATTTTGGATAATCAATTCAATGTTTATCTGCTGTGTATTTTGAAATAGGAAGGATTTTTCTTACTCTTTATATTTTAAAGAGCAAACCTTAAGTCCATAAACGAAAATATTTTCTTACCACTGTAACAAACAGAACTTCTGTTTGAGTCACAGTTTGTATCAAACCACTTTCCTCCATCACCCACTATCACACAGGCTTCAATTGCTTCTTTATAATCTGGGTTGGTGGAGTACCAGTTGTGGTAATCGGTTTTGCTCGTTTCCCCAGTTGCTGACCATCTCCAGGAATTGGTGTCATTTCCCATGGTATCCTTCCAGGATTTGGGGTCATCCTTGAGTCCAATCCATGCCCATGAGTAGGAAAAAGCTGGTTTTAGCCTGCTTATATCCTCCATGCTTTCGAAGGTGGCCAGGCCAGTGTACTTCTGTCTGCAGTATTGTTGAGCATCGTTCCAGCTCATTTCTTTGTCAACATAGTAGTATTTACGGTGGGGGAACTTTGAGCATGAGCAGAGCATAAATCCTTAACAATAATAGATAGCATAAGCAGAGTTAAGCAAATTATTTGCATAATAAACATAAGCAAGACCAAAAACAAATATTAAGGAAACTGATATCTATAAAAATCTTAACAATCCAAGCTACTCATACTGATTACCTGATTTTTTTCAATACATTAACTTTAGGTTACACAGTGGTATGTGTTCACCTAAAAAAGAACTGCTGAAGGAGGCCAGTAATATTGAACCAATGCTATGAGATAAATATGGAAGTCATTTCTTGCCAAGGAAACAAAACATATGGAAAGTTAGGCATAAATACCAAAAAAAGCTAAATTTACACTTAAATCTCAAGTTACCAAACTATTCTAGTGACTAAACTGACAGACTGTGGTAATTTATGACACTTTGGAAATTAAGTGACTGGCTCAAGGCTTCTGCCAAAAGAAATCTTGCTGCTGTTAGCCATGGCTTACCACAAAACATATAATGTTAAAAAAAATGTGCATATGTCAAGGCTCATAAACAACCCCACACAACTTTCTGTTATCCTTGCCAGACTAATTGGTCAATTCCTGTAAAAAAAAACAACAAAAAAAAAAAACGATCAAAGTTGTATAAGAAATAGATAGATTTGACACATTCATCATGGGAAACTTTTTTATGATTAAAAATATCACAACAGCATCTATAAATATGTGGCTGGTATCATAAAGGATCCACTCGGTCATTTGAAGGTTAAAGAACAATTCAGGTTTATTTCAACCTCGGATATTTCCTCTTTTATTAAGATTATTTAATTATTTGTTATAAGAGGAGAATGTCAGACAACAAAGTACTTGAAAAGTTAGGCGTAATTAAATATTTAAAAAAAAAAAAGAAAAGAAAGAAATTCTTTCTAACCTCAAGTGACCAAGTTATTCAGTAATAACAATGGCCGACCTCCAAAGTGCAATAACTTGCAACTACCCTCTTAACAGTCCTTGGGGTAACCTGCCATAGAATTTTGTTTTTGAGCTTCCAGGAACTTGTACATACACCTGCTTGAAAGCCAGAGTGTTTGCACTAGTGGCTCTGACACACTGTGTTTGGTCTTCAAGCTGTAGTGCTAGAGAGTGCAAGGTTAGCAGGACTAATAGAGCCACAATTCCTGCAATAATGGGGAAAACACCTGGTTGAAATAAATATTAATTGTTCATTATTTGAAGGCCCTGGTGGTGTCATTGAGAGAGAAAAATAAAAGAAAAACTTATACTGGCTTTTTTTTCCTCCCCCTTTTTTTGGCCTTAAAGTTATTCATTTTATTGGCCAACTTTTCTTGTATTAAATTTTTTGTTTGAGAAACTGGCTTCCAGAGATAAAACAACATGTATAGAGCATTTCATAAATGAATTAGTAAATATACAGTAGTAAACATTATACCTGCCCAGTGTTTGGTATGACACATCGCACATTGGAATACTCAGATTACTTTTGTGGTGTAATGAGTGATGTAATGCATTAGTTTTGCTGCAGCAAGCTATTTAAAAAGTGAACTGTTACTGTTAAAATGCTACTGCATTTCCCTGTTCCCTTTGTTATGTCAATAGGGAGAAAAAAAACAAGAAAAAAAAAAAGTCCATGATGCATTCTCAAAATTTCTGTCTTCCAACTCCTTGGCAAGCAGCTGTGTACTAGTGGTATACAGTATATTTAATCCTGAGGTTAGCTGAGGATGTCAAGGTCAGCTAGTAAGATGATACGAGGGTGGCCTTTATATTGTGGATGTATTCACATTATTTTATGCTGGCGTCATTATAAGCTGTTAAGGATCTCTACTTTTTTTTTGAGGAAGCACCTGTAAGCTAAGCACAGCTCCATGACGCTGGTGGTGAGGCCTGTTGAGGAGGTTGTTGCTGTCGCTGTTGCTGGTTTTTTATTGTCCCTCCTTTTTCTACTTTACAATCCAAATCACCAAATCACACATTTCCATTATGCAAATTTGTGACCTTACCAAAGAAGAGGAGAGTCGGAATCAGGAAAAGCCGCATTTCTGATTTTACTGGAAACAGGAAATAAATAGATAAACACACATGAAACAAGTCAACTACTTTAAGGCCTCTGTATGACTGTGCTTTTGTTTGCAATTTGCTCTGGTTGATAGTGGAAGAAGCTAAGCTGAAGGCAGTAACCACACCTAAAAAAAAAAAATAGATATGCTATTTATTTATATTTTTTTAGCATACCTTTAGCATATATAGGTGTGCCAAAGGTGCAAGTTCTAAAACAGCGAATGACATGACACACTTTTGAGAAATGAGAATAAAGTTAGAAAATAATTACTTTATGCTATGGGGCCATAAAAAACAAGATTAATACAAAAAAAACATTGATGAGCTACAACATTAAAAATATAAAGATAATTTTCTCCTTTGTACCAATAAAACATCTCTGACCTATCAGGGTGCAGACATGAGAACTCTTGGAGGGGTGTTGTTGTAACTGGCACCAGGACGTTGGGTCCTGTGTGTTTTGGTATGGGGCCTTCATGGATCAGGCTTGATGTGGCACATCCCTTGAATGCTTAATTAGATTGGGATGCTGGGTGTTTGGAGTGCAGCTCAAACCTTTGGGTTCTTTGACATGTTCTTAAAGACATTCCTGAGCAGGTTTTGCAGTGCAGCAGCCATTTCAGCAATTATCCCTGCCACCACTGCTGTCTCCCCAAAGAACAAGATCAGTGTTAATCACTTCTCTTTTCAGTAATTTTAATGTTGTGTCTGATTCGTGTAGGTTGGTAGTTTACTGATTAGTTGTTTTGTCAATAAAATGAGAGAGAATACTGAAAATGCCAGCTTGAATTCTGAAATAATGCCTACAAACCGGTCAGCAACCCAGATTTATTCACTTAACAAGAAAATATGTGTATGAGTGGCTTGAACCAAACATGTCTTTTTACTCAATGTTTGACCAAAAAGATATCAAAACAGTTTATTATCAATACAATATAGTGATTGTTTCATTTTAAATGTATATGTAACTTTTAACTTGAGATAAATGCCTTTTTAAACAGACATTACAGGGTCTGTACAGGTGCAGGCATTACTAGTGCAATTTTGCACTAGTAATGCCAACAGAGCAAACCTTATTAAAAAAACAAACAAAATTAAATAACAGTAAAATCTAAATCTATCCTAAAACTTGTAGCAATTCAATGTGTAGCTGTCACCTTTCCTAATTCCTTTGCTAGAAGACTAACTTTTACATTTGAACAAATTCTGGAATATAAAGGTATACTCACAAGTTTGATGGATGCTGTTTTAAGGTTGAGATCTGAGCTCTGTGCATATGAAGGTAGACTATGAATTTATCAGCCTTGAAAAATAAATAGTATTTGACCTCATTTTCATATGCAAAGCATAAAACACATCCTTTGGAGGTGGTTACAGCCTTCCAGTGATTCACCATAGTTGAAAAAGTGTAATATATAAAAGAATACATAAATCCTAGTTTTTCTAATTTTTATTTATTATGTTGATATAATTTTGGAGGAAAGTCACATTTGTGAGCCAAAACATCATTTGTTTGTTTTCATATTCAAACCAGTAAAATCAACTGTAAAAGGATCAATAGTATCCCTACTGCTCCTGTGTAATATCTGTGATAGGCTTTAAATGTCAATGATGTGTGTTTGTGTCAGTAAAGTGGGCTTTAACTCGTGCTTTTGTGCTTTATGTCCTCATTTTACATCTGATTTGCAAGATGTATCACACTAGTTCCCTCACATGGTTTGTACCGGACATATTTATCAACACATTTTATTGAAACTTATACATGTGTTATTCTGTTGAAGAAATTACAAAGAACCAACGTATAACACATCAGACTACACATTCAACCTATTAACCCACTTCTTATGGGTCTGCTTTTACAAACCTCTAACACATATCACATTAATGCCTTCAGGTGAAGAAGTTACACCTGCACCATTTTTAATAATTTTATGTATTTGTCAGTATCTAAACAGAGGACAATATACAGTTTTGTTTTTTTTTAACTCTTTTCCCCTTGGATGCCTACTAGGAGTAACCCATATACACCTTACTAGGGCTACCCTTGGAAAAACCCATAACCTATTCTAATGGTCGTCAAAGCACGTCTTTATTGATATATATTGAGGTGTCAAAACTCGTCATTAAGGGGAGGTCGTCTTTATGGGGGAAAGCGTTAAACATAAAAACTGTTTTTCTTCTGACTTTTATGTGCTATTCCAGCTGTAAATTTGGGTATTTTAACAGAGGATTGATTCACTTTTGGAGCCAGCCTCAAGTGGAGATTAAAGGAACTGCAGTTTTCTGTACCTCCTCTTTTTTTTGTTTTAAGCCTTGTAGGATGCTATTGGGGTTCAAGGATAGTAAGATGTTAACTCTCCAGCAACACATGTAGTATAAAGAACAGCTTCATTGCTTGACCAAGGTGTTTCAGTTTGTGGCCATCATCAGGGTCAAGGTTAAGGCAAGTATTTTTCGAGCAAGTTAATGAAGAAACCAACACAAACCATAATTTACTTCTTGCAACTTTAAAAACAAGTTACAGGTGCATACCCAGCAAAGGCCTGTGGCAGTCCAGAAAAACAAGTTCACCATGCAATAAACAGTAAGATACACTGTATATACACATAAATGGGTTTTGTACAAATATATACACTATGTGGAAAAAAGTACTGGGCCACCTACACATTACACATACAGGAGCGGCTCTGCCATGAAAACTCATGTCATGAAGCTCCTGGCACACAGTTTCTGTGCTGTTGTTAATGCCAGAGGAGGTTTGGAACTCTGCAGTTACTGAGTCAGTACAGCGTTGCTGACTTAAACAATATGCGCTTCACCACTTGGTGATCCCGCTCGGTAACTTTAAATGGTCTACCACTTCGATGCTGAGTTGCTGTGGTTCCTAAATGCTTCCACTTTGCAATAATACCACTTACAGTTGATCATGGAATATCTAGGAGGGAATTAGTTTCACAAACTGACTTTTTGCAAAGGAAACATCCTATTAAATTACCACCCTTGATTTCAGTCTTTAGGGCAACCCAATCTTTCACAAATGTTTGTAAAGGCAGATTGCATGGCTAAGTGCTTGATTGTATACACCTGTGGCAATGGGACTGAAAACACTTGAATTCAATGATTAAGAGGTGTGACCCAATTCTTTTGTCCATAACATGTTGAACCTTGAGGCAGATAGCCACACTGCGTGCCACTCCTGTCTAGTACTTTTGTCCATATAGTATACATGTATACTCATCAAAAAAGAAACACAAGTTTGTGTTTTAAATAGATTTTATAGACCAACACTGTGTGTGTATATACACAATGTTTAATACTAGGTATGGCCTTCTCTGGACATGATCTAAGCAGTCACTCATCTGTGCATGGACTGCACAGGCATCCAGATCTGTTGTTGAGGAATTGCTCTCTATTCCTGAATGAGTGCAGCCTGCAGCTGTACAGTGGTCATTGGTTGTGGCTGCCTCTGAACACATTGACCCAGCCTGTCCCAGGCATGTTCAGTAGGAGACATACTGGGAGTAAGTGCTGGCCAGGGAAGTGTGTGGATATGCTCCTGATCCACAAAGGCCTGCTCTAGTCTGGCAGCACTGTCCTGCTGAAACAGCTGCAGGACGGGTTGCTGCCACAAGACACAAGTAAAGGTTGGAGCACCTCTGTCCAGTGAGAATATCACCAAAAACAAACAGATCAGGGATGGTGCTGTCATGGATATGCAAGGCTGCAGCAACAGCTTGGACATACCAGCGCCCATTGTGCCAATAGCCCAGTCATCACAACATATCTGAGACCCCTGGGTTGAGAATGTAGTAAACTGAACAAATTCTGAGGTAAACAAGTAAGTTTATTTGTGTTCTGTAAGCAAATTTCCAATCTCACTGACTAAAAACAACCAACGGGAACCAAAAACTACTCACAGAATATGTTTGGGTTAGCTAAGAGATTAAAATGATGTACTGAGAAACTGATTTAAAAATAAGATTGAAAATGTATTTCACAACATAAAACTTGTGTTTCTTTTGTTGAATACTATAAAGTCACTTCAGAATGTCATGCATGCATGTATAAAGTTTTAGAAATGGTTTTATACCAGCACCCTGATCTACACATCACCACAGTTTATTTTTATAGAGTTCCTTTGACTTCATAGCTTGTTTTTTGTTCTAACATGCAGTGTAAATTGAAGGATCATTCATAGATTTGGGCCTTGTTAAACTCTCTCCAATCCATACAGTTTGCCACAGTAGGAAATGAGCAAGATGCACATGACCGCAATTTATAATGCTACAGGAAAGCATCTGAATACTTTTGACAAAGAGTAATTTCAAGTTTTGATTTTTAAAATAACAATAAATTATAACACATTGTTTTGTACCTGATGAAGGTCAGTCAGACCGAAACTTAATAAAATAGTGGTAAGCGAGACAGTGTTCGGGGGTTATAACGTATTATTTTAAAAGAATTTTTTCCTCTGATGCACTCGTCGTTCATTCAGGTGTGCAGAGATTTTGAACCAAAGGTTTGATTTTTAGAAATTTGCAAACACCTCCAAAAACATGTTTTCACTTTATGATTGTAGTTTATTTAGAGTAAGATAAGAAAAATGCCAATTTTGTTTATTCAAAACTAAATTTATACTAAAATGTGTAAAGCAATGTGTAAAGAAATGAAGGGGTCTTAATACGTTTTGAAGGGATTCTATGTAAATGATCAAAGTATGAGGACAAAACACCATTAATATAGCAAGTAAACATGAGTGTGCCGTTTCTTTTCTTTGCATTCAAAGCTGTACTGTAAAATGTACTGTTCAAATTCAAATGACCGCACAATGTCAGCTCAGACTGAATGATGACGGAAATGGGGCAGTCACAGAAAAACTGGAAAAATACATTGTGCAACTTAACTTCCACTTTGTTCTAACATAATATAATAAAGACATATATCAGCTTTCTTGAAGAGATATATAACATTGAGTTTTACCAAACTACATTTCCTCAGTGGTATAACTCCACATGGTGGCTTTTTTGTTGTTTGTCTGTCAGGTCATGACGCAGGTAAATTTTCTTGAACCTGGTGCTGAAAAAATATTCAGGTAAGTTGCAAGCTTGAGTCAATTTGCATTCAAGCCTCAACTAATGATTCATTCAAATGTCTGGACGACATGTTAACCTGCAATCAAATCTGATGATGATGAAAATGTAGCAATAAAAAAAATCCTTTTTCTATTTTTCTACTAAAGATTTTATTGCAGCTCTTTAATGTTGATTTAGCTGCTCTGTTGGAAGTATGTGAGCAGTAACATTATCATCACATTAGTGTCACATTATCACATTAGCATATAGCCACAGCCACACTAAACATGCATGCTAACAGCATGATTTAGCTACTGTAGTCCTCCATGTATTTATCCAACATGTAGCTGACTAGAGTGTTTTCTAGTCCAGAAAATGTGTTGGAAATGTTACTTCTTACAAACCCATAAGAGAAAGATGTTCTTACAAGGCTGGACCTACATCTTCCACGGGTTACCTACAGGGACTCTGGTCAACCAGAAATAGCTAAACACTGAAAAGCACTTCATTAAAATAAAAATAAAAATACTGCTAGTAACTTTGCTTATAGCCAGTTTTGTTGTTGTTTAAGTTTAGTATGACCTGTTTTTTTCTTATCTATTCTTACTCTCATATATACAAAGATGTAACATGTCATTTTCTTGCTGTATAGATACCTGGTGTTGGTCCTGCCATGACATGCCTTGTTCCTCCAAAGTTACTTCAAAGTTAAATATATTTTAAGAGAAAACTGTAATTATTATTCTAAGGCCTAATATATTATTAACATTTTGCATTAACATGTGTATGTCTGTGATGTTTCTCTAGTCAAAGCTTTTGATGAGTGCTTTGCTTTGACTGATCTGTGTAGGATCTCAGTATTTGGTGAGTATAACTCAAAAGCCTTCTTCATACTTTTCTTTAGACTCATTTTAGCAGTCATAGATACATACATGCATGCAATAAAAGTGTTTCTTTAGTGTTTGGCAAAAAGAAAAAAAAAAACACCTAAAGTATATCTAAACATTGGATGTTTAATTTTGTAGTTGTCTGTATTTCTAGGGTCTGAAGTGACGTGTATTAGCTGTCTCACATAAACATATGCAAAAAATAACCTGATATCTTTAATCCTTCGCCAACCAGTTAAATGAATAAAATAAATGTAAAATTAACACGTCCATTTATTTTCAGAGTTGAGAGAGAAATGTGCTGAATGCTGTACCTCTGTGATGAAAATGAAATGGCTTTAAAACTAATGCACAGTTCTGATATTTTATAGATATCTGATATTCTTCCTGTGAAGTGCAGTTATTAGCCTCCACTTTGCAGTAGTATTGGTGAATATTCAATCTGTATTTGCTTTAGCTATTAAATCACATTTTTGATGTTTTCAAAAATGCTCTATATGTTGATGATGAAGCAAATGTGTTTAATTTTTCTCTTCTCCTCATCAATAAATGTGAACGAAAATACAGTGAAAAATAATTGTTGCCCTAAAAGGATATGAAGTATATGCAACAATGTTTTTAAAACAAATCTTTTTCAATCTTTTAAACAAATTGAGTCATGCAGTGATGCGTCTGCAGAGTGATCCTGGGAGGTGTCAAACGCTGACTCTGCACAAGACTTCTTGGATCTGTCAGAGAACTTTTTAGTGAGGTACAAAGTGTGGCCTTAACACCAACTTCAGACTTTGGTTTATGGATATGCTTTTTGGAAACTACTGAACCTCTCTTCAGTGGATGGAGTACAGGAGAAAGGGACACCTGCTTGACCCCACAGTGTGCTGAGGTCACTTCCACTTCAGCTACTGCTGTATGCCTTCACTTGCTGGATGACTCCTGTGGGTCTGTCAGTACTGGCATACTGACTTCCCTAGACTGAGACATTCAGCTCATCCAGCTAAAGGACACTTGGCCCCGCATCGTACATGTTCCTCAGATTTGGTTTGATGCAGACCTGAAACTTGTGAGACCCAGTTGTGTCACTGCACTCATTTCAAATCCAGGGATCCACGAGGACCACAGTGAGAATGTTGTGCAATCAAAACACACATGCCCTTGACAAACCAGAGGACATCAGGACTGTCCTTTGGTCTTACAAGAGTCTGAAAACTCTGGAATAAGTGCTGCTATGTTATTTGGACTACTGATCACTTACTTTGTACCTCACCTGTCTCCTGAGTTTAAGGATCCTTTTGAGGAACAATGTCTGCCGTCTAGCTGGTCTTGGAGCTAAAAGGCAGACTCTGCCTGGGCCGAGTCCCGCTTTACTACTTTGCCAAGGGGCATTTTAAGTAATTTCACTATTATAATTTCAATGTTGCCATAGCACCTTATGTTTCTTGTGGTGTTGCATTAGAGGTCCAGCAGGATGTTTTTCAGTGCTGTGTTATATTACATTTCAAACAAGTGAGTTCTGTGTGTCACATGCTTATTATGTTGAGTGGAAGTCCAGTTTTGTAATTATGTAAAATAGAAAATACAGATACTTGGTTAAAGAAGTATGTTTTTGTTTATTGCCTTCTTTTAAAATGTTTAAAATGAATATTTTAGATATTTTTAGTTAACGTGTGAGGATGTACAACTTGCATTTATCATTGACAGAAGTTAGCCTGTAGACCAACAAATATTTATAAGTGTAGTTTGAGATTAACAAGAAAAATACATATATTGCAAACATGTTAAACAGCAGATATAATAGAATATATAATTATTAAAAGAAATAATTGTGTTGGTCTAACATAAGGTAACTAAATACACTCAACATAAAAAAGTTAAAACGTAAACATTTTGTGTTAAATTAACATGAGATAACTATAAAGACTTGACATGAATGAAAAACAAGAATAACATAAAAATCATGTGCATTTAACATATAAAAATTGTGCAGCTATAACATAGAAAACTAAGGTTGTCTAAACACTTTATTGTGTGCAATCGATGTACATATTTTCTTTTATGTTAATGCAACAGACCTTTTTTTTTTAATGTACCTTTAAATGCAAAATTGAAATGAGAAAGGCTGAATGTTTACACATTAGACTTTGTACACACAAAAAACATATTTATAAACCCACACTAACAGAATTAACTAATAATGTGAATGATATAAAGTAATCCTTCTTTGAACAGTGTTGTAGCACAGTCTTCTGGGAGCTGATCTCACAGGTTCAATAAGGATCTAAAAAGAAGATAAAAGCATTTACCTTTAGAAAAAAATTATTTTGTGTGTGTGTGTATGTGTGTGTGTATACCTTCAGTTGTCTTCTTGCTCTTCTTCACTCGCTGTTGTGTCCACGTCAGTTTGAAGTCAATCACACCTTGATCAGTGAGTGCTGCTTGCAGCTAAAGGAGGAGAAAGATAGTCAAAGTTTGTTGATTTTCATTTATTAACTTTTGTGGTTATTTTATTTTCCTCTTTTCTCTCACCCCTGTGTGACACTCACAGTACTTTGTTTTATATAGCGTCAGTCACATGTTCCATATTCACCACTGCCCCAACCCTGACTTTAACCCAGTGGTTCTCAAATCTTTTCTGACCTGTCTGACTGCAGAAGGGGAAAAGTGTACCACACCACACGGTTGTTATCAGTCATTAACAGTAAAAAAGGATCCAAGTTGAATCTAGTCAAATAAAGGTTGGCACAATAGAATCAGCAATTAGTTTTTTATTTCTTTGCAAAAATAATATTCATTCAACTAATGCCTGTACAAGAATTGGAAAAGACTTACAGAAGATATAAGTCTGGTACCTTCTCACATCTAAAGACAAGAGTGTGTCATGAGTTTTTAGTCATAGACTATAAGATTTTGCCAAGACTGGGAATCTTGGGTCACTATTTGCAAGAAGATTCCCTCTGAGGTCATTTCCCATAATGCCCCAGGTGGAAATTAACAGGAGAACCTTTTGAGCAATGGACCAGAAACAGAAACAGCTTTTTCACCATAGCTGCTCTTGTTTGTGCCCAAAAGAAAATGAGAAGAAACATAGCTGAATGTGGACACAACACTAGCTGAGAGAATTGAAATCACCTCTTCGTTTGGTGTAAGACCAGCATTAATTTCACACCACGGTTTTTTCTGGTCATCCACGCCCCACTTGCAGTGGTTCTTTGCTGCACCAGTGGGGCTGCCTCACAGTTTGAAAGACTCTGCTCTACCTTCAGTGAAGTAGTAAAATTAGGTCAAAATGTTCCTAAACTGCAGAAATGTCCTCAATATTATGTTTTACAATCTGTCTTCTGACCCACACACACACACACACACACACACACACACACATACACATACACACACCTGCTGCATCAGGGCTGCGCTGTTGACTGGATTTTCCAGGTTTGCGTTGGTTTGGATATTCATGCTCACCACTCTTTTCTTTGATTTGTAAACTGCACAGGACAACAAAACACTTCAAAATAAAACATGAAATCTGACAAATACTTGGTTAAAAGGATGTTTCAGGGAAATGTAAAGCATTGATATTACTAGATTCAAAAAGAAAGTCTTAAATATATACCAAAAACCTGTTAAAAATGTCCATAACAAAATCATAATAACATCAAGATGGCATGTTTAAAACAGAAGATTCAGCTCTTTAGCTGATCCAAATTCTGCATATGATCTCTTTGGCCTGAATGAACATCATAGTTTTTGTTGCTGATGTAGCAGATGGAAATAGGACTTTCTATTTCATATAAATTTGTGTATGAAACATTTAAATAAGCATTTGTTCCTGAAGCATTATCATTATCATATGTCTTCTCTTTCAAGTCTTTCAAAAACCAAGGTAATGTTTGAACTTGCATAAAAGAATATAGAAGTATATAAGCATTACTAAACACTACCGAATTAGTTGAAACTAATTAAACTAATTTAAGTCTCCACCAGCAGCCACTTGTGAACAAAACTTAAAAGTAAAATCCAAAATTAAGGATATCACACATCTAGTAGTGCCACTTGTCAGATGCAGAAATGGCATCAAAAGCAAGAAGTGTGTTTATCTTCAGTGTGTCTTTAATTCTGTGTAATAAATCAGTTCTACTTGTGCCACCTCTGGTATCTCACTCGAGCTTTGAAACTAGGGAAATGTGATTCGTACTTCCATAGCAGAAGAAAGGATATTGTGCATTGCATGGCTCATTGGTCCAGGTTCCATTTTCCACCACCACAGCAGCACAATTTTCTTCTTGGTTTGGGTTGTCAGGCTGTCCTGTTTCCCAGTTCATGAATGTGTTGATTTGGTTGGTTTCTGACCATAACCACTGTGGAAACAAACGGAGGCCAATCCACGCGTACCCACCAACTGGCACAAAAGCCATGACCTCAGTATTTGTTTCGCTGTCATAGATTTGTGCCAGAGTTGAATTTTTGCTTTCACAGTTAGCTTTGGCATCATCCCAAGTCATCAGTGTGTTATTAAGAGTGTAACGGTTACCTGTTGAAGAAGTACAACAAATAGTTATGCATGTGTTTGTAATTTACCATCAGCAGTAGCATGTAGACTGCAGTACTGTATTACTGTAGTTGGTAAAAAAAAAAAAGAAAAAAAAAAAAAAAAAAGTCCACTGTTAAA
>VUQI01032111.1:0-12605 GCA_015106735.1 Paratilapia polleni | reverse complement strand
AAGAATAATGAAATAACAGCCGATCAGCTGATCACAGTCCCAGTCAAGATTGTCTCCAGTTGGCTAGCTCAAATAGGGCACACTATTTAAGCAGCTTTAGAAGCCCACAGTCACTGCAAGCTGCTTTGTAACCCACCTCCACCCCAGTATCCACATATTGTCAGTAAGGTGCAAAGCTGTCATTACAGGAAACAGTGGCTACTGAGGAACTTGAAATATGAAACAGATTTTGGTTAGTACTGTGTTTATTACATAACTAGTTTCAATTTGAGACCTTACAACAGGGGTGAACGTTTCGATCACAAGCACCCACAAAACAAGATAAATACAAAAAAGCCAGTAAGAAATGGACAAATGATGCATTTTCAGTGATGATCAGTCATTACAGTTGCAAAAATGCTAACTTGGATGAGTTGCAAAGACAAGTCAAATTTAATGATATGCAAGAAAGGAGGATCCAAACACTGATATCAGGGACAAACCTTACTGAACAAAAGGCAAGTCTTTTTATTGTGGCAAATGAAAATCCCTATCAATACAAAAGTCCAAAAGTGTAAGTAAAACTAAACACAAGACACAGAGACAACTAACTAGCAAAGTAAAACAGGAAGTGAACCCTAACAAGACATGACACGAATGAACTTGACATCCTCCTGAAACAGAAGGAAACACTTCTGTTTCAGGAGGATGCAACAGAAGCGAACAATAAAACTCCCTACTACAAATAGAAACCGAATCCAAGAACCAAAGATTCGAAAGACTGAGAAAAACCATGAAAATCATAATGTGATAATAAACAAGCTAAGAACCCAACAGAGAAAACCTTAAAATGAACAAGAATTTAAAGTCCAAAACTGAAAAAACCCAGGACCATGACATCAGCATACTTTGGCAAGAGATTGGGTGCCCAACAAGCAAGTTATCCAGCAAGTTTCAGAAGCTGAGTTAATTTTGGCTATAACAGACTCCAGAGTGACTGACCCAAACCTGGAAAACCAGTTGCCAGTAGCATCATCATCACAACCATGTGACATCAGACTCTTTATCAAAGAGAAGCACTTTCAGCTAGCTCATTGGAGAAGTTAGTGTGATATAAGTCAAAATAATTTGTCTTATACTGCACCTTGGTGCACATCCTCATTCTGAAACAAGCTGTTTGACAGGCATGAAACAGTATATTTTGCACAAACAAGGTGATTCCCAAAGAGCTATTAGGACAAGTTGAGGACAAAAGAAGAACTGGCAGCCCTAAAGCTATCTACAGCAGATGAACAGTATCTGAAAGTCATATCTTTAAGAAATAGGAAACAATCCAGCACAGACCTGACACAGGACCTGAGAGATGCATCTGACCCTTCAGTTGATCCATCTACTGTTTGCTGAAGCCTCATCAGAAATGGTCTCAATGGAAGGGTGGCCTAAGAGAGTTCAGGTTGTATTTAAGAATAAAGGTGGTCATACCAAATATTGACTTTCAAGCTCATTAGAATCGTACAAACTCTGTTTTTGCCTTAAATACTGTATTTCCATGTATGTTTGCAAGTTTCAATAATAATCTATTTCCCATTTGAGGGGGTGGCTCAAAACTTTTGCACAGTTATATATATATATATATATATATATATATATATGTGTGTGTGTGTGTGTGTGTGTGTGTGTGTATCTATATACAGTATATACATACATACATATGATGTCTCCATTTTCCATGGTAAAATAAGCCAATTAAATCCTATTCAAAATGACTCATGGAGCTTGTGGGTTCTTGTTTGTACATTTGGCCAACAAGGTGACATTTTCTGAACAGAGATCAGATATCTGCAGGGAGTGAATCACCTAATCAAAAACAGTCACTAGCAGCACCCAGACACATACATACAGCAGGACTTCCAGTCTTGCTGAAAGTTAACCTGAATGCGCACATACACGCACTCCCATAATGAATGTATGCAAGCATATGTTCACCTTCACACTTGTTCTTGAATTGATGTCACAGATTTCAGACTTGAAAGGTATCTCCATCCAAAACATCAAACCAATGCATTATTCATAAGATGTAATGACACAGACATGACAAAAAATGTACCCACATATCATGCCCTGAAGCCAAATGCTTGGCAGGAAAAAATATGTTGTGTGTGTGTGTTCCAAAGCAGCAGTGTGACAGAGGAGTGATGTGTCTGCAGCTCACTGCCAGCAGCGTTCAGTCAGACAGCTGCTGGCTCTTTGGCTGAGGGAGTTTTATGCACAGAGGACACATGAGGGCAAACCTCAGCAAAAGTTAACTTTACACATCAGCAGCAACAACGCTCTTCAGAAGTATCTCCTGCAGTGCATGAGTCATGTGGAAATGGAACAGATCACTACAGGAGGTCAGACAGTGAGCTGCATTATGCTACAAATAGGAAAAGCCATCCAATCAGAATTCAGATATGTTTTAATGTAACCCACAACTAATTTTGATCTTCAGGTCAAGCATAGAAAATATGAACTAGCAGCCTGAGCCTATAGCAGCACTAAAGCAGGATTCATGGTAGAACGTTTGTAGCATAGGTATTTTGCTAAGCAGAGTGGAGGATTTTGAGTATTTGAGTTCACCATGAAGGGGAGTCGTGCAAAAAACCCCATTAAAGATTAAAAACACAACAGCAGTGAACAGTTTTCATTGTTTTAACACTTGGTTTCACTCCAGCACTTTGTATGTATGTATGACTTCGGTCTTCACCACCACTGGCTGAAAGACCAACAACAGCACAAGCAGGAGTAGCCCATATATTTTTGACACTGCTCCCTGGTGATAGCTATAGCATGTAGACGACAGTCTGCAAAGTTGTATGTAGACTCTGTGTAGGAGCAACACCTTAAGGGATGATTCAGGGTCACCTGATCCAACTCTAGCTGTACGCTTTATCAAAAAAGAGAGTTTGAAGTCTAATCTTAAAAGTGAGGAGGAATGAAAGGAGCAAAGTGAATTATTCCTTTCATTCACCTCCTGAACCTAAACCTAAAAACTCTTTTACTTTTTTGTCAGGCACACTTTGAAACAAGCAGCAACAAAATTCAGCATATAAAGCACCCAGACAGAGTTAATAAATAGGTACAGTTTCTGCTGACTAAACATTCAGATGAATGAGAACTGCCAGACATATTTACATAAGCTGAAGTGAAATAATATAATAAATACAATTGTGTGAAAGTACATCCCATGTTAACTGTAGAAAAGTAAGGACAACCCTACTTTTATCATACCTTCAAATCCATCAAAAAAACCCAAAACATTTTTCAACTGAAGAAATTTTGCAGGGAAGATTAGCAAGACAATGTCAGAGACAATTTCATGGACAAATCTTTGGCAAAGAGAATCAAGTTTTCGCTTGTTTGAAAGTCTTCTCAAAGGATTTTCAGATCATAAATTCAGAGCGTATATGGCTCTTCTTACAAATTGCTATAAGAGCAGTTTAAAACAAACATGCGTCAGCCATTGAGAGACTAGCTCCACTAATTTTTACAACTGGACTCTCCTTCTCTAACATTAAAAGTTGCAATTTTTTTCAAATTTACTAAAAATAAAAATTGGAAAGTTTTCAGACGGTTGTTGTGGTCAGTTCAGGTGTAGAACTTTGGTTTGTCGGCCTGGGGCAGACTGAATTGACAGGACATGGTTTAGAAAGGCACCCACAGTTGTGTTCATAAGGTCCTATTCACACAAGTCAGGACAAAAGCCAAGCCATCAAGTCCAATAAACTCTCTGGTAAATGGACTGGTTCTTATATAGCACTTTTCTACTCTACTTGAGTACTCAAAGCACTTTATACAATATGCCTCATTCACCCATTCATGCAAGCACTTCCCTCTATACTGTAAGTGCAATCTATCTAACATTCACACTCCAATGAACACATTGGGGGCAACTGGGGGTTCAGTATCTTGCCCAAGGATACTTTGGCATGCAGACTGGAGTGGCCAGAGATCGAACCACCAACCTTCCGATTAGTAGATGACCCACTCTACCTCCTGAGCCACAGCCACCCCTCTGTAGACTTCCATTTTTAAAACTGAAGCGAGGCATAGATCAAGGTGTGTTATCATGTCTAAAACTTTGACTGTCCCCAGGTTATTGTGAACTGAAAAATGTATGGGACTACCAGAACTAAGCAAAGCAGGCCTTGGTTGAAGAGGTGACCAAGAACCCAACAGTGTAACAGAGCTTCAGAAGTCCTTTGAGAAATGGGGAAAACCAGTGAAGAGCATTGCAAAAGTTCTCTATCAAACAGAGTGGGTAAATTAAGGCTACTGGCTAGTACCATCCCTATGCTGAAGCATGGTCAAGGCAGCATCATGCTATAATGATGCTTCTCAGCAGCAGGAGCAAGGAATGTGGTCAGAACAAAGACAAGGATGAACACAGCCAAATACAGAGAGGACCTAGAAGAAAACTTGCTCACAAAAACTGGAGTCATTTCAGGACAAGCTTGTGACGGTCCTTCAGTGGCCAAAACCAGACTGAAACCCTACTGAACATCTGTGATGAGACCTGACGTTTGCTTCCCATCCAGTCTTTCTGCCAGGATCTGGCAGAAAGACTGGGATACACTGCCAAAATTTAGGTGTAAAAAGCTTGTAGAGAGTAAAATAAAGTGGATGGTGACAGTCAGGGATCTGTGACCTTTTCCTTGTGTTCAGCAACCTGTGAGAACTGTAACAGCACTGACAGAGCTAATTTGACTCGAGCCACAGAGGCTACTAATGGACACAAATAAAGTGACAGCTAGTTAATGAGAGGAAGTGAAACTGCAAATGCAACACTAACAGTTCTGCCAGTCCCCTTTTTAAAACTCCAAAATGAGCCTTTAAGACATGAAATATGGTGCAGCACTTGGTGGTCTGATTTTGCTAAGTACACACCAGCAAAACTGCTGATCTATTAAAGCCATTTCAAAGTATGAAAAGCAAACTTTCACCGATCTGACCTTTGAAGTTGCCAGATAGTAGTACTGTGGGAAGTAAAAGTACAATGCTTTCTGGTGAAAGTCATGAACTTGTATCTATGAATGACTCAACAATATGATTTTACTGTAGTTATGCAACGGTTATTCAGGCCTCCAGGAAAAACTGAAGGCAGCCTGTTGGGAGTGAGGCAGGGTGCTGAGAAGGCAGCTGTTTCCTTTTGCTGGATTACAAGCTGAAGGCCTCGATATCCACAGACCTATTTAGTGATAAAGCTGTCAGTTTAGAGCTTAGCAGAGCATAGAAGAGGGAGTAGGGGGATCCTGATGCTAATGGGGTGCTGGCTTAAATGACTTAAACGAACTGTCGTGTATAACTAGACTATCACAGCTGCAGATATTCCATATCATACTACATAAAACATTAATGAAGAAGAGCCTCTTAAACCTGAGAGGCAAAACCTCCTTTAAACCCTTTCAGTTTCTCACTGCACCCTTCACTTATTACCGTGAGCATGAAGGTCACTCAGATGATGGTGAACCTTTTTTTTGTTTGTTTGGTTTTTTTTGTTAGCAATTTTTCTCTTCTCTTGTCTGGATTACAGAAACACTTTCGCAAAAAAATCAAGTTTAAGTGAATGGGGCAGCTTTATAACTCTATAGATAAGCCTATAAATGTGAACACATGGAACAATGAGTTACCGTATCCCTGTGTTAGCGCCCTACTGATGCTTAGACAGCTCTCTGCTGCCATCTGGTAGACACACATAGTATGATTTTATTAAACTATAACGTCTACATCTCCACTCATGTATTGTTGTAGCATTGTTAGTATCAAGAAATACAACTACTATTACTACTACTACTACTACTACTACTACTACTAATAAAAAACTTTATTCATATAGGTTCTATAAAAAGGTGTTTTGACAGAAGTGCAAGAACAGAATACTCAAATGGTAGCTTTAAACAGACATTAAAGTCTTACACACACACACACACACACAAAACAAGAGGAATAAATAATGAATAATAAGAATAATAAGACTGGAGGCAGGCAGTTACCAAAGACAACACATGTAATAGAATCATTTAAAAGCTAGTCTATAAAAATGAGTTTTTAGAAGTCATTTAAAGGCAGTAGCTGATTCTGTGAGCCTGATCTCTTCAGGCAGGTCATTCCAAACTAGTGGGGCTTTGAATGAAAGAAAGAGCTCATTAAGCACATATTAGCACTACCAGTAATGTTAGAATTACTAGAGTTATTGCATTTGCTACATGGCAAACATTAGCATTAACAACGTTTATCTTGCCAGTTCAGAAGAAACACTGAGAATTCCACATCACTCATTCCTTTGCTCTCTAAGGGCCGTCTCCAGCAAAACAACAGCTACTCCAATGATTCCTCATGCTTTTTTCTCTTCTTTTCAGAGTGGTTTCTTTCTGGGTGTTGGTGGTGATGAGGTTCACTTTCCATGTACTTGTGCCATTGTGTGCTGTCCCATTCCCTAGAATATCCATGCTTCTGCAGTAGCATTGGTGTTTCCTCAGGCAAGACTGCAGGCTACATTGACCAGCTGCACCATTTTGTGGTACAAATTGGTATTACAGAAAAGTATGACCCAGCCCTATTTTAGCTTCAGGTAATATCTCTTTAACACAGTACACAGGCTTCAAGTCATGGCCTGTTTTTGTTTCTTCACAGTCTGTTGATAGATTTAGTTAATTCTGGAAAGTTTTAAGCTAATTTTAAATGTAAAATAACTAAAGCACTATGCAAAAGTCTTTTGCTTCCAAGGAGCCAGACTTTCTTGTAATTTTTAAAGTGGTTTTGAGCAATAGTTCACCGGGCTTTCTGGAGGTGTTTGAAAGTTTTTCTTTGGACATTGGCTGCTTTTTCCACTCATTTTCAATCCAGTCCTTGTACCTGACCATTTTAAGAGGAATGTTTTTTATTTGTTAAGCCACTTAACACCATAGACTGTATAAAAGATGGACGAAGATACCATGACATCACCCAGAGCTGTTTGAAGTCCCATTTTAAAGCCACGAGATGAGCATTTCCACTGTTACCATCTTGGCTGCAAAAACCTGGATGGACGAGGAAGGCCGGGCCTGACTGTGAAACTGCACCCTCATTGGCTTATGACTTGTGACAACTCATTACCTAATAAACATGTAGTTTCATATCACAGTTTCACATTTTGAAACATAGTATGACTAAGATTTACAAAATAGACTTAATTTTTCATTCAGTATGTCCCAAAATGGGTGACTGAGCCCATAAACTCAGCAGGAATGTGTTTACAGAGGTCAAGTCAGAAAACTGTTTTCCCAGACATCTATAGGACCAGATGTCTTTTTGCAACCACAGCTATCGCCATCTGGTGGCCTTCAGATAGAATGCAGGTTTTTAGGCACTTCTGCATTGGCTTAATTTTTCCAACCCAGAAGCTATGTCCATCTTTTATAGTGTCTGTGCTTAACACTGACCTATGAATCAAGCATAAAAGTAATTTAAATTAAGGGATAAACTAGTGTTGTGTCTGTGTGTAACAGATAACTTTATAAAGAACCAATTTTAAATTGTATCCTTGGGCATTTTTTTGACAGCAGCCTTTCAAAAAAAAACCAAAAAAACAAAACAAACAAACAAAAAAAAAAACCCACAATCTGTTCCCACTTCTTTAGTTGAATCTACAAAAAATGCCAAATGCTAACACAGTTTGACAGGCATAAAATAGTATTTTTGCACCAACAAGATGATTCCCAAAGAGCTATTAGCCAAAAACTTGTGCAGTGTGTCCTTCAAAAAATTTGAGGACAAAAAAAGAAGTGACAGGCCTAAAAATCTATCTGTAGCAGATGAGCAGTGTCTGAAAGTCATGTCCTTAGGAAATAAGAAAAAATCAGCAAAGACCTAACACAGGACCTGAGAGATGCATCTGGACTTTGAGCTGATCCATCTACTGTTCACCAAAGCCTCATCAGAAATGGTCTCAGTGGAAGGGTGGCTGTCATATGTTTCCCTTCTTAAGGCAGGGAAACAGGGAAAAAAGGCTGAGGTATGCCAAATTACACAAGAACTGGACTGAAAATCAGGGGCAATAGGTCTAATGGAGCGATGAATCCAAATTTGAAATTTTTGGTTCAAATCTCTGTAAATATGTATGGACAAAGTCAGGAGAGAGGTACAACAGTGAGTGTCTACAGCCATCTGGTGGAAGCTGTCATGGTTTGGGGCTGCATTTCAGCCAGTGGTGTTGGGTATCTATCATCAAAATTGATGGAATGATGAACGCAGAAAAGTACCAACGGATTTTGATCCACCATGCAATACCATCTGGAAATCATCTGATTGGCAACAGCTTCACTTTTCAGCATGACAATGATCTCAAACACACTGCTAATGCAGTAAAACACACAATGGAACACTATCAGTCATGGATTGGCCTCCCCAGAGCCTGAACCTCAAGTTTATTGAAGCAGTGTGGGATCATCTTGACAGAGAACAAAACAAAAGCTAGCCAACATCCAAAGAAGAGTTTTGGAATGTCCTTCAAGAAGCCTGGAGAACTGTTCCTGAAGACTGCTTAAAGAAAATACAAAAACATTATAAGAGAGTTCAGGCTGTGTTGAAAAATTAATTTGGTCATACCAAATACTGACTTTCAAGCTCATTAGAATTGTACAAACTATGTGTTTGCTTTATATACTGTATTTCCATGCATGTTTGCACATGTTTCAATAAATCACTGCACCTATTTCCCATTTTACTAGGGAATTATAAAAAAAATGAGGGGAGGCTCAACACTTTTGCACAGTACTGTTCCTTTAAAGGAGAATTTATTGAAGTACTGTTGCATTAGCCTGCATTACTTTCAGATAGGTGGAGCTAATTAATTTCTAGCTGAGGTTATGCAGAGATATTACAATGCTGTAAAAGTGAATCTTTTATTTCCTGTCCGAGCACCCTAGTCCCACCCCCGTGCTTCTTGGCAAGAGTGTATTCACCCTCTTTGATACAGTATATTAAATGTGCGGTAAATGATGTACAAATAGTGACCTCTTGTGGTCACAACAGTAACAGAGTGTGAAATGAAGGAGACTTGCTCAGTTTTGTGCCAAAATGCAAAATATTGTAATAGAATGAAAGTTTAAAAAAAAGAGAGAAAAAAAACATGAATTATTACATTATAAGAACAATTTTTTCTAAATTTTAAACAAAATACATCAATGTTTCCTTACAAAGTGAATGTTAACCTCCAATAAAGAAAAATCAAAGTGGATACAGCTCATAAAAGATAGATCCAAAGGTTACTGTTTTATTTATCTTTAAAATATCTAATTATAAAACAAGATCCAATGTATGCTCTGAACATGACCATCACTGAAAAGGCGCGTATATTTCTCTGGACAGATCTTACAATGGTGAGGTTGCAGTGTCTCTAGTTATAAAAGCCTCTCCAGTACCAGCAGGTGCAGTTGAGGCCTGCAGCTATGAGCAGGATGACGAGAAGGGCAATGAAGAGACCAAGGCCGATAATGGTGGCAAGGACGGCCCACACCAGGGTCCTCTTAGACATGTCTATCAGAGGTGACGTGAGGGCCATCCGTGCCCTGCGTGCCCTCCGGCGGTCCTGAGGGGGGTACCTGGCCAGGTTAACATTCTCCATGCCCAGTGACCGCACCAGGCACGCCCTCTGGTGGCTCAGCTGGTCAAAGGTGTGTTTGCCATGGCAGCGGCCCATACCACTCTGACCTGGAGGGTTAACACACAAGTCACAGTTGTGTCTTCTAAAAGGAAAACTTAATTTTTAAGGTGTCCTGTCTGTAAGTATGTGCTCCACTATGTGAATGTGTGATGCGTCATGCAAAACGACAGCAAACTGACAGGAAAGACTTTTTTCTTACCATTTTCTGTGTATGGGTTGACATTCTAAACTCCTTAAATATCAATATGACAGCTTTGATCAAACTGTCAGTTTGTCTTTGTGGGCTCTTTTACATGAAATAAATAACTGTTTTTTTGCAGTTTAACACATAATCTATCTGCAAGCTAAAGGTGCAGCTGCTGTATTATCCAGGAAGAAAAAACATTTAATTTGTGATAGCTTTCCTCTCAGAGGTAGAGAAAGATTTAAGAACGAGAGAACAGGAGAGGAACATGAGACATTATTTTCAAAGGTAAGGGCTGCTCAGCAAGTCATTTGATAAAATTGAAATTTCAAGCTTACCTGTAATTTCTTATTTTTTTTTTTTTATTTTTGTTTTTAATATTTTGGATATAATGTGTTGCTGAAATTAATTTTGAAGTCTGTTTTTTCATATTGTGAAATATCTTTTACAACAAATTAAATGAAGGTAATTTTGTGTTATTCAAGGGTTGTATGAAAATACTGGGGAGTTTAGTGCAGGCTAAACTGGTTAGTTAGCAGTACTGTGGTACAGTTTACAGTAATGCACTATGCTGGACTGGTGCAGACATGGCTGTGATCTTCAAGGACAGTGTTGATAAGTTGAGGGTAGAAGTACCAATTTAAATTTAAGCTGATGATACTGCTTAGTTTCACTCACTAAAATCTACCTTTAATACCAGCTTTATACTGGTTAGTGGTTGGAAAGCAGACATGAAGGCTCATGTAACATCTGCAATTAGCTAAACCCACAAAAAAAGCATTCAGCTTCAGAACAAAAGCAGTACACATCAGCAATCACAGCATTGAGAAAACAAATCTGGAGCTTACAATAGAAATTATGTGATTCTAAGTGGCAGCTCTGTGCAGAGGTGGCAGAAATTTTGTTCTGGTGCACTCTGGCAGCACTACACCTATGGACTTAGGTGACATCATGGTGGATATCTCCATGATTCATATACAGTGTATGGTCAAAGTCCCCACCACCACCACTATCACTTCCCCCCCAAAAAATCCTGTATGCAGTTTTGGATGTTTTTTACTACCTTACTTAACCTGCCTGAATGCAGCTTTACGTAAATTTAACAGAACAAATACAAACTTTGTATGTTGCAAAACTTGTTTTAAACTACTAATCTCATGTGATGTGAATATTCTGAACTGGTTGCAAGATTCCCTAGTCAAAACAGCCTGTTACTCTGATGCATCATGGCTTTATGCTGTAGCTTCTTACTAAAAGCCATTTGCTTAAATTAATAACAAATAATAACAATTTTATATGTCTTATATTATATACAATAATATAACTTTAATAGTACATTTCATGTGGACAAAAAACCCATAAACTGATCCTATATGCAGAAAATGTTTTTGGACTTCTGGCAGCAATTGGTTGCATCCATATTTCTAAGATATAAACAAGTCAAAACAGCATTACTTGCATTTTTGGTATTATCAAATCATCATTCCACTGAGATTCCAAGGAGAAATATTCTAGAATGTTCTCCTTTTCTAATACATCATAGGGCTAACAAAGAGAGACAGAACTATTCACTGTCTAATCCAGAACGACAGCCAATTTAGAATCACCAATTATCTTATCGCTCATGTCTCTGGCGAACAAGCCAGCTCCACAGAGAAAGGCGTCTTTTGTCTGATGTTGTTTCTGTTCTTTTTGTCTAATGTTCTTATGTTCGGGGGCGGCTGTGGCTCAGGAGGTAGAGCGAGTCGTCTACTAATCGGAAGGTCAGTGGTTCGATCCCTGGCTCCCCTAGTCTGCATGCCGAAGTATACTTGGGCAAGATACTGAACCCCACGTTGCCCCCGATGCATTCATCTGAGTGTGTGTGTGAATGTTAGTAAGCACTTAAGTGTAGATAAAAGTGCTATATGAATGTATGTGTGAATGTGGCATGTAGTTAAAGCGCTTTGAGTACACAGAAACTGAGTAGAAAAGCGCTATATAAGTACCAGTCCATTTACCATGTTTGTCTGATTTCATTTTTTCTGTTTTGTCTGATGTCATGTTTCATCTAAAGTTCCTCTGATTTCATATTGTCTAATGATGTGTTTTGTCTAACGTTATTTTGTCTGATTTGTCTAATGCTGCGTTTTGTGTGTTTAGTCTGATGTCATGTTTTGTCTGATTGGTCTAATGTTGTTGTGTTTTTCTGTTGGCTACCTGTTAATTCCAGAATCCAATTTAAAATCCTTCTCCTCACATACAAAGTCTTCAAATATATCTTAAAGACCTCATAGTACCATACTATCCCAATAGAGCACTTTGCTCTCAGACTGCAGGCTTACTTGTGGTTCCTAGGGTATTTAAAAGTAGAATGGGAGGCAGAGCCTTCAGCTTTCAGGCCCCTCTCCTATGGAACCAGCTCCCAGTTTGGATTCAGGAGACAGACACCCTCTCTACTTTTAAGATTAGGCTTAAAACTTTCCTTTTTGATAGAGTTTATTAGTTAAGATGCAATAGGCCTAGGCTGCTGGGGGCTTCCCATGATGCACTGAGCACTTCCTCTTCCTCACTTCCTTTCACTCTCCATGTGTTTATACACCATTTGCATTTAATCATTAGCTATTATTAACCCTGTCTCTCTCCCATAGTGTGTCTTTTGTCCTGTCTCCCTCTGCTCTTTTCTGTTTCCCCTCACCCCCAACCAGTTGCGGCAGATGGCTGCCCCTCCCTGAGCCTGGTTCTGCTGGAGGTTTCTTCCTGTTAAAAGGGAGTTTTTCC
>VUQI01032110.1:0-23037 GCA_015106735.1 Paratilapia polleni | reverse complement strand
AACCCCCCCCCCCCCCCAAAAAAACAAACAAACAAAAAAAAAAGACCAGAGGACAAATAAAGACTCAGTAAAACACTCCACAGAGGGTTCTGTCTCTTCCCTGGTTATCCGCTGTCTAGTCTCTCATTTAGCTCCTGGGTTGGGATTTAGCATAATCAATTACAAAATGAGCCCCCCTCCTCCTCCTGCCTTCTCTTTCTCTCCTTCGCCCTCATCCTCCTTGTCTGCCTCCATCCATCCCCTACTGTATTTCAGCTTTTCAGCGCAGATGATTGAATGTCAGCCTATTTTCATGCGTGTGCATCTGCACACAGGCAGAATATAGAGACACTGTGACATTTCAGCTCCCCTTTGTCCCTGGGCTGCTGCGAGACACCGATAAAAGACGCAACAAGCTCAGTCACAGATCAACCTTTCATGGCTGGAAGATGAGGAGGGATGAAAGGGGGAAAAAAAAGCTTCAAAAGCTTGGTGACGTGCAGCGGGAAAAAAGGAGGGGAAACGATGAGGACATGAGTGGGATGCAGTGATGTAAGAAAGAAAAGGCTGTTGGATTGTGGTTGACAGTGAAAGGAGCGTGTCTATGGTTTCTTCTCTTTGAATGTTCTTTTTGAGGTGCAGGGACAGGTGTATTTGGTTGCATATGCAATTTAAAGCAGACAGAGTGGAATCTGAGATGAGTACTTGTTATTTGTGGCTTGAGTGTGGCTCTCTTAACCTTTTGCAATGCTGCAAAGCCTAGCTCACCATACGGGCAGAGCTTGAGGCCTTTGCATGAGCATGAATAATGCAATGATCAGTCACAACCGCTTGGCTTTCTCCCTCTGTCAGTCTGCTTACCACTTCAGGGAAGGGGCCAAAATGTTCATGTAGACAACACAAAATTCACTTTAATGATTTGAGTCGTCCCTGACTCTTGGTTTAAGTTTATACTTATTAACCAAATGTTAATCTGATGATACTTGATACTACTGTTTCAACCATTACAATTGTGAATGCATAATCAGCATTGTATGCCATTTTCTTTTTCGGTAAGAAAAGAAAAGAACTTGATCCATTGGTTGTTTGAGGTAAATGAACACGAAATGCACAAGGAGTCCAATAATCAAATAACATATTGAAATAAGATGTTGAGGGATAGGCTGCATGAACAACATTTTAAGCTCTGTTCAGTGATTCTTTTTCCAATTCATTCACCTCTCGCTGTACTTGTTGCAAGTCTTAGCAGAGGCCTAATTGCATATTTCACAGTGATTTTAAAATAATTATTTCAGTCTATTCTATGTTACATTTGAAAAAAAAGGTCAAGTGGTGAGAAAAAGGAGAAAAAGGGAAATAAATCTTGCTGAACTTGAACTGGAACCTGTACTGACGCCACTACCACGGACTTTCAGTATTTGAACTAAGGATAAGGTCATTTTAGCAAACATTAACTTAAAACTGCATCCAAAAACAAAACAGTGCATCATTCTGATTTAGAAAGAAAAAGTCAATTCCCCTTTTAACCAAATGATCACTTAAGTTAACTACTCAAAATCCAGGTTATCTGTAATATGTGCTTTTAAAAAAGCTGACAGAAAAAAAAATCCAGTACAACTGTGAGATTTCTGGGTACATCCGATGGATAGGACCTGATGTTAGAGTAGGGGAAGCTGTAAAACATTGCTGGGTAAAGGAAAGTCTGCACTAACCTGCTTAGCCTGCTGCCACTGCGACCCCGGCCTGGATAAAATTGACAGATGGATGAACTCTCAGAAAGCAATTTAACTTTATCTGTTTTTCAAAATATACTGTAAACTGTTGTAGGGTCTTTTAGTCATTTTATGAAATGTGTATCATTTCATCCAGATTTAGTGAATGTCACATAAACCGACTACATACTGAAAATGGTCAGCCATTTTCTACAAAACACATTAATCTTTGGTTATTATGGATGAAAAGTGGTCTCTTAATCACTGATATCCTCTGACTGGCTGTAAGTGTTGAATATGTGGAGCGATTTGGTAATAGGGTGGCAAAGTGAGTGTGCGATGTCTATGAATTGTAGGGTGCAGCATAAACAGCAGCCTGATGCAACGTACTGTAATCACAGAACTGTCAGACACACTTTAATGGTGTGTGTGTGCGTGTGTTCATGCAGAAGGAGATTATAAATGGCGAGAAAGTCCATTAGGTGTAAGTAATATGGATGAACCTGAACTAATCAGAGACAGTGTGTTTTTTCAGTATATGAACTTGTGTAACAGACAGTAATTAAAGTAATTAACAAAGCTGCGCAACAGTGACATCTGTGGCTTGTCTGGCCGTACAATTGGCAGCAGCATCTACAAAATGACTGGTGACATGATGAAAAACTGGGCAATAAGATGGATACTGTTGCATCTGTGTAGGAGTGCCTTTTGACAAAAAGATTCATTTTAGTCAAATGCCAAATGTTTCAGGCCAAAAATCTTAAGTACTTGGTATATCCTTATCAAGTCTGCATATTTATTCAAGTACTTTAAGGGGAACTCCAGCTTCAAACAACTTGTGTGTTATGTGTTTATCACCATTCTTATCTGTATGGCAGTGTTTTTTTTAACAAACCTCTTAGCTTCATTTGTTTGGAAGGACCAACCATAGAGATAATAGTCCAAAGTCCACATGTGAATGTTGGAGATGATGGAGTAAGCCAGTGGACTGTGGTTTGTTCTCTGCCTGTAACTCAGTTAGTTTTATTTTCACTTTCTGGTTAGATTTAACTAGTAAAAAAAAACAAAAACAACTTGATTACAGTACTGGGCAAAAATGTTAAGCCACCTTTAATATTTTTAAATTTTCTTGGAAAATGGGAAATAGGTGCAGGGACTTATCAAAATGTGCAAACATATATGGAAATACAGTATATAAGGCAAAAACAGACTACAATTCTGTACAATTCTAACAAGCTTGAAAGTCAATTTTTTTGTATGACCACCTTTATTCTTCAACACAGCCTGAACAAAGCTTTCTTGTAATTTCTTTAAGTAGTCTTCAGGAATAGCTCTCCAGGCTTCTTGAAGGACATTCCAGAGCTCTTCTTTGGATGTTGGCTGCCTTTTGACTAGATCCCCAACACCACTGGCTGAAATGCAGCCTCAAACCATAGCAGAGCCTTCACCTTGTATTACAGATTGCTGTAGAAACCCAGTGTTGTACCTCTCTCCTGAATTTCTCCATACATATTAAACATGATTTGAACCAAATTGGGATTCATTACTCCATAAGACCTGTTTCCACTGATTTTGAGTCCAGTTCTTATACCTCAGCCTTTTCTCCCCGTTTCCCTTCCTTAAGAATGACTTCTTGACAGCCACCCTTCCACTGAGACCATTTCTGATGAGGCTTTGGCGAACAGTAGATGGACCAACCATGAAACTTTCCTGTTTCTTAAGGACATGACTTTCAGATACTGTTCATCCACTGTAGATAGTATTTATTTTAGGCCTGTCACTTCTTCTTTTGTCCTCCACTTGTCCAGTTTCCTCAAATTTTTTTAAGGACACACAGCCCACCATGCCGAGATATGCCAAGTTTTCAGCTAATAGCTCTGTGGGAATCACCTTGTTGGAGAAAAAATACAATTTTATTGCTTTCAGACTCTGTTACCTTTGGTATTTTTCTAGTGGTTTGTTTTAAAATACACACCTTTACAACATTAACCCTGCATGCTGAAAAGCAAGGCTTGCCCATTGCCATTAAATGCGACACCAAGAGGGGTTGTTTACAGGGAAGACTCGTCATCGACTATTTCCATAACCGGGTGTGACACGAAAGGTAATCTTGTGCATATTGTATGGGACAAACAAGGTGAAAAAAAAAGCAATATTTGATGCCCTGGAAATGAGAATGGGCTGGCTGTATGTAGAAATGTGGCTGATGAGAACAGTAAATGCTAAGCAAATATAAAAAACTGTGAGTAGTTAAAACAAAGCAGTGAGCTGAAAATACTATAAAAGACTCCATACAGTTGAGAGAAACTGCAGAGTTGGGTGATACTGCTCTGTGGGTTCCTTAAAATGAGCCACCCTTTTACCACTAGGCATTGCTGTTTTATCCATTGTTAAGTTTAAGATTTTTTTGTGTATCTGTGTTGTTGAACTTTAAACTGGACAATAGTTGCTTCGTGAGCAACTTTAAGCCAGTTTGGATTGAAGTGAAATGTCTTTTCTATTGTCTCTCTGTGTGATGCTTAGCTGTTTACAGTGTGAAGCAAATGCTGCTGTGTTCAGCATTATGTAATGGAAGAATCTAGTGGGGGCTACCATTTGATGTTCTTATGTAAACAGCTCTCCTGCCGTTCGTTTGGTGACTCATTTCTGCTCAAACCTGCGCTTTGTGGGTGGCTATGTGTTATCTAGTGTGTTCTTATGTCATGATTGCACCAAGCACCTCAGATGATGCTCACTCAAACTTGCACCACAAACTGCCCACATGTAACCATAACACAACAAACACACACATACAGACACCCTTGACCTTTGACAGCGCTTGGTAGTTGGTTTTCAGAGAGAGATGGAGCATTAAGATATATTCAAGAGCGAGGCAAGGTTGTCTTAAATTTCCTTTTGATAGGTGAAACTCATTATCCCAGAAAAAGAATATGTTTGTCTTTTTTTTTTGTCTCTTCTTATAATGTTTAGGTCATTCTCCAAAACAATCATGTTGCTAGTATCTTGAGCAAGTCATAGGCACCAGACAACAGGTATTAGGTATTGCAACTGCATGCAGTTCAGGCTTGTGCCATATTAAAAGGGATCAGATATGCAGTTAGCATGTTCAGTTACTGGAAAGGAATGTATGCCTGAAAGGAACTATTGTAGAATTAAAGCCTTCTGGAAAGTGTTGCTTGTATTGTCTCCAACAGCATGATTTCTCTCTTGGGGCAAAGGTTGCTTCTCTTCCTATATTGTTTGCTCTGTAGGTATTTTCTTTAGTTTAACCAAACACAAAAGTGTCATTCTGTAATGTGCAATATTAAACAAATTCTCTAAAATGGTACATGAAAATCATGATTTTTATGAGACAAAAGTACATCAGGAGGCTGTATCAGGCTTTAAAAAGTTTCCCCATAGTTAAGGCCTGGTCACATTCACAAAGCAGCCAATAAAACCTTTATTTTCAAAAATTTCCTGTTACACCTCATGATTACAGCTCCGTCTCTCACTGTGAGATAAAAAAATAGTAACAGGGCCTGCTGCTGAATTACTGTACAGCTAACACGTTAGCCAATGAGGCTGCAAGTATTTACAATAGATCTCTGAGCTTCTCTCTGATGTTGGCTTGTTTTCAAGATTCTACATTGTTTTATTCAGTAAAAAAGTGTTGAAAGGCTCTCAAAGCTCATTAGCTTGGCTCAGTTACGATTACAGATTGTGATGATTCCACTTAATAGAATTTCGAATGCTGGTGTTAACTGTTACTGGCCTTTTAAATAATGCTGTGCTCCATTTGAAGTGGGAAGTTGGAAATCTCAAGTTCAGAGTTCGAATTTTCAACTGGAATTCCCTTCTCAAGGAAGATTTCCAACTTGGAAAGTCAGAGAAGCCCCACAAACCCCGATTTCAAGATGGTGGCAGTGCAAACATGGTGGCAGTGCAAACATGCAATTAGTACTATAACTGTTGTGTATTCTTGAGCGCTGACCAGACTCTATCTGTGAACATGCTGCAGCGGTATCTTCCAGCACAAAAAGGCATTGTTCTTTATTGCTAGTGATGGATGAATGGCTACACCTTGCTAGGGAGCAAAACAAAGGCTGTTTTTCCATGCTTTTCTGACTACTACTGCCATACTTAGGCAAAGATAGGACTCTGAATTCAAGCTCAGCACACCAAAAGTAGTTTTAAAAGGTTTATTGAAAGGCAGGTAATAGTTAACTGGGAGCAATTGTGGAACTGGAACCGGTCAACCAGGAACTCTGTGGGAGAGGAGAGGTGATATTAGCTGAGGCCAAGATTCATTAACAAATGAATCTCAGAATAACACTGATCAGATTTTGCTGTCTTACTTGCAGGTCTCTAGGACTGAGGCTTTGGAGGGGTTTTCAGAGAGCAGGCAGGTTTCTGAGATAAGTGGCTGGTGGTGAGCACAAAACTCCAGAGGAACAGGTACTGAGGTGAACAGGTTTCCGAGGCAGGACACGAGTAGGCAACTAGAAGGCAGATGGAGAGTCATGAGTGAGTGAGTTTTTTAGGTGAAAAACATCAACACTAGGAAAGTACAAAGAAGGCCTGATTACCACCATGGCGGCAAAACAATCTAGCAGAGAACTACTGCACCATCCAGCCCTTAAATACGACGAGGTTGATGAGGAGATTCAGAGCAGGTGTGAGAGGGACAACCCGAGCATGGAGACTCCACCAGCAGGAGGCACCAGCCCACAGCTCTACCTGAAGCTCAGATAACTCTTAGGCTACATCTACACGCACACGGATAATTTAAAAATGTGGATTTTTCCGAGTTGGTTTGAAAAATATCTCTGTCCACACGAAAATGCAAAAAACAATCTCAAGTGCTGTCAAGAGCATGCCAAAGCAACAGGTGGCAATATAACCCAAACCGTGAAGAAATACTGGCCAATCAAAAGCCTGCAAACAATAACATTGCGCACAGGGTGATGTCAGAAAAGGAAATAAAGGTGCACACCTTTGACGATGTGAGACGAAATCTCTGTTTTCCTTGTCGACATGTAAACGCAGAAACTGAGTTTCTGAAAAGCTTCACCCTGGTAGGAGTTTTTCAAAAGCTCTGTTTTCAGTGATCTAAAACAGCATTTACGTGTGGACGGAAGGCCAAAACACATAGAAAAAACTATGTTTACCAAAATACCTGTGTATATGTGGATGTAGCCTTAGAGAGAGAGAGAGAGAGAGAGAAAGGAAAAAGAGCACAAAAAACCCAAGCCTGCCCAGACCATAACAACTACTACTGGAACGCAGTTAGCTCGGGAGTGACGTTACAGGGTCAGAAAAATGAAGCCAAAAAAACTTCCGGTCCTATAAGTCTATGGGGAAAAAAACTTTCTTTCTTGACCTCTGTACTTTGCTGCTGAGTTCATGGTCTTAGTCACTCATTTTGGGTCACACTGAATAAAAACTTTTTTCTGTTTTCTAAGTCTTGTTCATGCTATGTTTCAAACAGGATTAGCTCTGTTATTTTCCGCTAACGACTCGCCAATCACAACCCATTAGCCAATGAGCAAACGGTTTCACAGTCAGACCCGCCCCTACTGGTCAGATCCAGTTTCTTGCAACCAAGATGGCGATAGCAGAAATGCTCATCTCAAGGCTTCGAAACAGGACTTCTGAAACCAGCGGGTGACGTCACGGTAGCTACGTCCATCTTTTTTACTGTCTAAGCATAAGACACATTCCTACATTGTTTGTGATGGAAATGAGCTATGAAGTTAAGCAGTGGTAGAGGTGTCTGTTTTACATATTACTGAAAAGTAGCAACAGCATTCAAATAGCAAATTCAAATATATAAATTAGTACGCAAAAAATTTGTAAATTATTACACAATACCTAAGCTTGCCCTTCTCCCTTTTTCATTTAATTCGCCAGCTGATGTGTATTCCCTGCACTGCCTTCTTGCAATACCTGCAACATGCCTAGAGATATATGAGAGAGATAACAGTAACCACTGACATAGAGTAATTACAGGAGGACAGACTAATTAAAGGATGCACTCACCATCAATCTTATGTGCCATTAAGATAAAATGTTGTTTCATGTGTGCAGCTTATGGTGGGTGTGCTATACGTGCAGAGGCTCTTACGAGAGATTTATCGCCATAGGTGGTGAGGGCTGTATGGTGTGGACACAGACGTGCTATCTGACAGACAAGGTCACAAGTGTGTACAGCAGCACAGGGACACACACACACGCATGAAAATTTCACCATACCTGTATAGCCTACAATCAAAGTCGCCACCATCAGCAAGCATCCATTTTCAAAAGACAACACAGAATCACTCTGTATTTATGATATTCCATCATCTGCCTTTCTGCTTCCTTCCATGGAATTTATTTTTGCTTCGCAAGAGGGATTTTTGTTTTGCTTACTTGCTGTGGCATTGTCAGTGCTTGAAAAGAACAAACCAGAGCCAATCCCTGAAGAGAATGCACCTTTGAATCTGCTCTGTGATTATGTATAGGCGACATTTACATTTCTTCTCTTGTTCCATTTCCCATAGTCAAAGGAATTCAAGAAATATGAAAATGGACTAAAAGTAGTGTTGAACGTCCAAGGCATCAGAATGCAAATACTGTGCAAGCAGTGGATCACATTTGACATGTGAAAGCATTACTGCTTAACTACACGGCCATAAGCCTTTAGTCTTCTAGAATTGTATTTGTGCTGGGATATACTAGTTCAGAAGGACTGACATAAAGCCTCCTGTGTTCTTTAAACAAAAATATAGGGATTTTTAAAGAGGTGCAAGATGAGGGATTTGAAAAAAAGGAAAGAACCAGCTGCTGGGACACCACTTATTCCAATACCTCTTATATTAAAGTAGTCAGATTTATAGGTTTGTTATCCCATTTGCATCACCTTTAAAAAAGGTATTATATAAACAAAAACTATGCCCTACTCTGTTGGTTTGGAATACTGCTTTTTGTTTTAACATAACTGGAAAAACCTTGGATAAAGATATTATCTTGCACCACAAACCACCATAGAATCTCTGCACCAATGACACGTATTTTCTTGTATCTCTGTGGCAATTTTGCACTGTGATGGTTCAATCTCTCAGTCAGGGGTTAAAACCCTCCATAATGGGGCCATCCATCCTCATATTGGGACTTGGGGGGGAAAAGAATTCATGCTCTGTGCTTTTTGGCACAGACACACAGGCAAACACACTCCACACTTTTACTTTCACACCTGAGCCAGAATAAATGAGCAGCCCCCCTCCTCTCTGTCGCTCTAATATGGATGAAGGAGCTACTTGGCGACTTGACGACCCTAATTTCCACACCATTGAAGAGCGGCCCATACAGCTGTAGCTGATGAAATACATTAGCTGGAAATGCAACTCTCCCGCCACAGATGATACCACCTGCAGAACAAAGTCTGCCAGCGATGAAAGGACAGTGGAAGGAACACCTGTTTCCACTAGTAATGTACATCTAGAAAACATGCACATTAAAGTTTCTTCTTTCAAAAGGAACTGCAACACTTGTGTATGAAACAAGAGCCCAGTTTAGCTAAAGTTAGAAAACTGACCTAATGTTCTTGCATTTTAGCATCAGAAACTCAGCTTTACAAGCTGTTCAAAGCCAAGTAAGGCCCCAGTCACACAGACCTAGAGCCTGGTAAGCGACCATTTGGCAACTGTGAGAGAAAAATTAGTATTCCCCCACTGGTTAGGGAGTGGTTGCTGGTGCTGGCTGTCGCTGTGAAATCAACTGCTAAAGCCTCATTCATGCAGGCCTAGAGACTGGTCAGTGACCCCCTGGCAAATCCCGCTCATTTGGGAAAAGTGTGCATTCCACGACTGGTTGGATCATCGAACAGTTGCTGGCAGTCGCTAGTGTGAAATTGGTTGCAAAGAGGTAAATACTGCTGCACTGAAAACTTACTTGCGATTGCTGTGGTCACTAGCAGATTGCTGTGGTTGCCTATAGTTTGCATGGTAGACACTGCCTACTTGCCAAGCAGTAGTGAAACTGAAACGTGTGATGCAAACTGGAAATGGAGACCGTTCACCTTCAAAGTAAAAGTTGCACCTTTTGCAATATATTGGTTGCAACGGTAAGGCACAGCTTTTACTTTGAAGACAAACATTCCCCGTTTTCAATTTTGCATAGCACTTTTTCCACAACAGCTCAGAGAGTAAATAGTGAGTTTGTGCAGAATAGCCGGCGTCTTCCATGCAAATTATGGGCGACTGCAGTAATCTGCTATTGACCAAAACAATCACAAGGAGGTTTTTTGGTGCAGCACCCTCTTTATGACCGATATCACCTGGCAACAGCCAGCAACCTCCAGCAACCAGTCACCAACTGGTTGCTAGAGGTTGCTGGAGGGGGCGGTCACTGACCAGTCACTAGGCCTGTGCGTCTGGGGTTAAATAATCTGCTATTTCTGTTCCAGTTTTAAAATTGTAAAATAAGAATAAAACCAACCTTTACCTCAACCTTTTTACAGCAATGTTCCTAAATACCTTTAAACATATAAACCACTGCTATCTTACTGTAAATTCTGTTGGACATCCTGTACTAAATAAAAACAGCTTGTTCGGTTATGTTTTTATAAAAATCAAAAGTGGTAAAGCTTGAAACTTGAAATAATACCAATACTTAAATGATAGATCTGATACATTTTTTTTATATTTTAAAATATATAGCATTTAATATTAAAACAATATTAAAACATGCTAAATCAATTCTTTAAAAGCTAGAGTAAGTAAAATATAACAAGTACGTGTCACAGCCTAAAATAGGTACAAATGAATACACATTTAGTGTTCTAGTGAGTTATTTCCAGGAGCAGGGTGTTTTATGTAGGACTGATTCCATATCAACTACAGCTTCTGTCTTCATTATTGAAGGAACATGTCACTTGATAGACATGTTACATAATATATAATGCAAATCTCCATCACAAAGACAAATCTGACTTTTGATGAACAATAACTGTATTACTGTTTTTATCTTTTTATTTGCTTTGGATTTTTTACATTAAATAAATATAACCAGTCTTATTCCTAAGTCAAATTAATAGTAAATCATATATTCCCAAAGACAAAAACATAACTATTCCAGTTTAACTATTTACAATTTATATTCCTGTGACATAAAGAGCCAAGATATTATGTATGTGTCAGAACATAAAGCTTTAAAGATGTGTTTTCCAGGTACTTATGTGTTCTAGGTGAGTGTTGGGTCCATCACTCCACTGATGTGTTGAGCCCATATGGCCGGCAGGTTGGATTGTCCTGGAACACTCCATTATGTGGTGATTTGGCAGAAGCACAGTGTTACCCTTGCTACCCTCTTGCTCCCTCCACACTCCTGCGCAGATGATGTGGCACCACACATGAAGTGTAGCTCAGTGTTTGTATATGAGCATTTTACTGCAGTTCGCTGGTGTGTGTGTGAGGTAACGAAGCATTGAGTGTGTGGGAGTTTTCCTGCTAGGAGAGTGTGTGTCCCTGGAGCGGGCATATGGGCACAGAGACGACCATGAGCCAGCCTGGCTCAGGTTGCTGTTACCTCTCGGTCACCTCCACACCACGGCAGATGCCACTTCGCCATGGATGAAGGAAAAGATAGCGCACATGCAAAGAATTTTATTATGGTAATATGCAAGGTAATAAGGATCATACCATATTATATGACAATATGATGATCTACCTTGGAGTTTCTGACACAATTTGATGTCATGGTAAAAGCAGAATTGGAACAATGTTATTTTAAAGCCGCCATTTACTTCTGCCTCATGTCGGTGCATTAAGAGATGGAAAGAAACACAGAGAGCATTTACTCAAATGCTGCACTGAAATACAATAAAGTTCTCAGAATATATGAGTATTTAAATTTTGCTCCACTATATTATAGAACAAAATCACACTTTAACTTTTCTGATTTGAAATGTTTGCTGCTTTCCTTTTTTTTTTTAACCTGTCCTGTCTGAATGCCTTGTTGTGCCAAACCTATTTGCTTTGCCGAAGGGGAGCTCTATAAACTCTCTATAGGTTCCTCTTAGTCCATTTCTTTTTGTTTTATTGTTTATTGTCCAAATTACATAATAATGCCAGAACTGACAGGTGGGGAGAAGAAAAGAGAAGGAGAAGCAATAAAGAAAAACCAGAGGATGAGCACATCGGGTCACCAACCGCAGCATCTGTAACAAAACACAGTCAAAAAGCAAACAGGACCTGAAAGAAAAAAACCAAACATGATACACAAACAAACATACAGTCTTGTGCTGCTTTCCATTTTAAGTTAAGTTCTTCTTAGACACTTCTGCATTTATTGTGGCTCTTAAATGTATGCAGGATTCTATTGCTTTTGCATTGGTATTGTGTAATTGGGCATGTGTAATCAAGTAAAGGTTGTTGGGGTTTTTTTGTTCTTTTTTTTTTTTATGCTAGGTGTAACCAGAAAAAAAGTACGCTGGATGACTAATGTGGGTAGATTTTGTTAGATATTTTTTGTATCACAGGAAAAGAGAAGAACAAGTAAAGCAGCTTTTGCAGATTTTGCAAAGCATCCACTGACACTGAGCACTGGAGAAAAACACATTTTAGTGCCATGTATCAAAATGAAAAACCTTTTGTTAGGAGACAAACCTGCTGGCAGGTTTTTGCAGTGGTCATGATTCCTTATTTTATTAGAAGCAAGTTGAACTTCCTTGGGAGTGAGCCGATGTTCCCATCAGCTTTATACTGAGATGCATATTCATCCATAATCGTTAGGACAGAATAGCACTGCTCCCACATCAGCTAGCAGCTGTTTATGGTCATAAACATGCGGGACACACACACACACAAACATAATGCCAGACACATGATGACCTGATGAATCCCCTTAATCATGAATATGATAAATTCATTAATAAAACTAAATGACAAAGAAAAATTAAATGACTTCATTCAGAAAATGTCCAAAAACAACTTTAATCAGGGCTTAAAATGAATACTATAATGGCATATTTAAATTAAGCAGCCACAACAACCTGCAAAACCAGATCAGTGGTCTAAATATTTTCAATAAGGCACAGAGAAACTGAAATTTAACATGATGAAGATTAGAATAACCTGATTATTGGTTTAATAGTCTTGTTTTTGGGGTTTAATGAAGACAGATGTTAACAGATGTCTTCTTTCTGCAAATCCCCCAATTTACTGGAAAGCACCCACTCAGCACCCACACACATGCAGAGCAAAGCTCCAAACATTCGGCTAGCCGGGAGGAGACAGACAGTAGCTGTGTTTTTGTGTCTCCACAATCTACGCCTCTGCCTTAAAGAACAACACACTAACACATTGTGAAATGTCTGTGCTGAGCACACACTACCACAACCGTGTGCTTAGACAGACGTACAGACTGAGCAGTGGAAGTGGGTCATCTCTCTATGGGGCAGGAGAATAACAACAGAAATATATAAATATAACAGTGTCCTATCAGAATCATCCTACTGCCTGTCTGCACAAAAGTAATTACACAGCAAGGGGTTGGAATACACATCGGTGTTTTCAGGGCATGAACACCCACATTGCTCTTTTTTATGAAATGGGGGAGTTAGGAAAGCGTTGGCGAGTAAACATTTTTCTGTGTGTACGTCTATGTGTGTGTGCGTCAGGATGGGGGTGGGGAGGTGAAAGGTTGAGCTGCTGTCTCGTCTTTTGTCCTTCTGGCTATGCCCAGTTGTGTTACATATCAGACAAACGTGCACACGCTAATCGTTATGCACATACAGACACATACACAAGAGCTCTATTCCACTGCTTGACCTAGCCATTAGCCATTAACTGTCTGCATCTATTGTGCACAACCATGACCTAATGCCATCAGTATAAAAACAAGATAAAAAGCTACTGCTCATGTAGTAAACAGGAGGGCAAAGGGCTGTGGTTTGCATCACAAGCCTCATTTGTGCAGTTATTAGTCTAAGTTGGAAATATATTGAATTGGTTAGAACCAAGAAGCTCTTATTGAACCTATGCCTGTTAATGGGATTCAGCTGCCAATCAATCATGCGCACACACACACACACACACACACACTTGTTTTGACATCTTAGTGGGGAACTCCACTGACATAATGCTTTCCCTAGCCCCTTACCCTAACCCTAACCATCAGAAATGAATGCCTAACCCTAACCCTTACCCTAAACCTAACCATAACCTAACTGTAACCCTCACCCTAAAACCACGTTTTGAGCCTCAAAAATGCTTAAAAATGCCTTCAGATTCGTGAGGACCAGCGTTTTGTCCTCACAAATCACAGTTGGTCCTCACAACTATACTTTCATGTGAATGTTTGTCCTCACAAAGATCTCCAAACAAGTACACACACACACACACACACAAACAGAGTCTCAATCGCACAAATTTCCCCTTGCCCCCTGTGGTACACCAAGCTCTGCCTCGTCTATGCTGGTGTCCCTTTGTGACGCACTCTTTCCCTTTGTTGTTTGTACCAAGTGGATATGCATGCTGGGCGTCCTTCAAGGCCTTCACAAAAGTACAGAGGTGTCCAGCGAGGCGCCTGCTTGGCCTTATACACCCTCACAGGACCAAACAAGGCTTGAAAGGCACCAAAGCGGGGCTGAGATTAAAGTGCAGTATGGAGAGTTGACGCGGCTCTGTTTTTCTGAATAGGTTTGCTGTTTTTCTCTATAAGGCATTGTATTGCACAGATTGGAAAACAAAAGAATCAAACCATGCAGACACTTAGGGACACATTGGGAAATTATCAGAGGGCAAACATAATCATGAGTACCAACAAAAGGGGATGGGGAAACCCTAAAAAAAAACCCAACTCTGACATGCCAACGGCAAACAGAATGAAAGCTATTTACTCTCATATATGTAAGAGCTCCAAGCTCAAATTTGTCTATAACTCGAATTAGTACAGACTCAGGAGTATGAGGTAAATTGCCTATTTGTTTTAAAATGTTGGATGTTTGTTCTAACAAGCTAAAATTATATTATTTTGTTTACAGAATTGTGCTGTGTGTGGAATGTAGTTTGGAACAAATATTTTTTATTTAATTGGGCCATGCTATATTGATTTTACAATTCTGATTTAAGTTAATAATCCAGGAGGAAGCTTCAGGAGCAGCAACAGAGAAGAACATTTTGCATGTACAAAGGCAGAAGTGCAACCATGTTGACAGAGAAAAATTACAATAGACAACAAATGGAAAATTGTAGCTTTTTAAAAACACAATCCTGCGTATATTAATTTTAAATACTGACATACAAACTGTAGTGTAATTAATCTGCACATGTACAACCTGCCACTGCGCACTATTTTCCCAATTTAGCCCGAGTGTAATTCCTGTTGAAGTGGATCTAAAGCCTTTTTTAATCTGTGGATTAGAAAAAAATATTAAACTGTGTACACAAAACTCTGGCGTTTTATTGTTGAAGATAGATAGTATAAATTACTTCAGTTAAAAATATACTAGAAAATAAAATATCTACTTATACAATTGAATTTTGTATAAGCAGATACAAAAAAAACACACACACACACACACATCAGTTAGCGCCAGCAATGGGTAATAGGGATGTTATGATTGACATGGTTAAAAAAATTCAAGACAACAAATAGTGGCAAGAGTGTCCATCTGTTACAGTTTTGGACAAGGTGTAGCAATAATTGTATAATTGTTTCACTATTATCATATGTGCATGATTGTCATGATATTGTTATTTCATTAGAAAGTATCATAGTTATCGTAACACCCCTTTATTCCCTATAATTTATCTTATACATTTGGGTCTTTCCCTGTGGTAATTAAAAGGCTGTTTACTAGAGCCCTGGACAGAGGGTTGGCTACTATGGTTGAGTGGACCTGCAGAGAGAAGAGGTGAAGGCTATCCAAAGGATGCCAGTGCCAAGACACTCTGGATGGGCCTCCGTTAGCCCAGGAACCCCACTCAGTGGCAGCGCCAAAGCCACACACACACACACACACACACACACATACACATACACACACAGTGTTGTAGACACAAACAAGCACTTGCTCAGTTGGCTGTGCCAGAATCACCCCTGGGGTGGAGGGTACATTAACTAATTGCTCAGCCCAGCTTACAGAGCACAACGAATGAACGGAGGGAGACGACTGGGAGAAGAGTCAGACATAAAGACTGAGAAAGAGGAGAGATGAAGACTGGCATAATAACGTGAAAAGAGTGATCACAGTGACATGAATAGATGCAAAAGAGAGGCAGGCAGACAGACAGACAGATAGACAGGGAGGTTGTTTATATGGGCATGAGGCCAACATAGCATTAGGACTAAGGCCAGCAGTGGCAGGACAATGGAGCAGGCTGGAGGCTGTGTGTGTGTGTGTGTGTGTGTGTGTGTGTGTGCACGTAATTCAATGTGTGGCGTTTGAGACAATGGGCCAGTGGGGTATTGAAGGATAGGAGGAGATTATAGGTCATGCCAAAGAGGGAAGGATATGGGACTGGAGTTAGTGGTAAAAAAAAAAAAAAAGATAGAATAACAAAATAAAAGGATGAAACAGGGATGCTTCAATTATCAGCCCAAACAAACATAACACAGGTACAGCCACCAGGGAGCCATACAGAGACTCACAGACAAACACATTGGCTGTTGCTTAAGGCATCTTTCTGGCTGAGCTTCTGATATGCCCCACCATCTTTGCCCACACTGCCCAGAAAAAGTGTCCAAAATCCTCTCTAGACACCCCCACAGCCTGCCTCACCCCTCCTTTTTCTCTTCAGCCTAACACACAAAGGAGACCTACAAAATGAATCGGCCAAACAAGTGTATGTATTGTTGCCGGCGGTTAGGCAGAATGGCAAGGATTTGGCTACTTTGAGAGTTGTGAGGTTTCTTTGGAGAACTTCTATTGGGTATCTATGGTGATGAGAGAGAAACACTTTTGTTCAAGGGAGTGTGTGTTTGTGTGTGTATTATTGTGTGAGGGAGGGGGTACTATCCAAAGGCACAGAAACGCAGGTGTTGGTATCCTCCCTGACATTATTTCTTCTTTGTCTTTTGTTTTTGTTGTTTTGCTCTTTGTGAACTTCTCTTATCGACAGGCAGAAAAATTCCATCTGAAACTAAAAGTGAAAAAACACGTCTTGCATTAAATGTGGTCATATTCACCCCTCAACAACATTCTCAGATGAGTACCTATAGGTGTAGGGGAGATCAGAGAGCACCGTCTTTGCAACTAGTAGATGAAAAACATTTTGTACATTAAATGTACTGAAGACCCTAGGTACAATAGCATTTTTAATTGCATTAGAGCGAACATTTAGAAACATCCTACCTCTCTATACCCGTATTACTTTCTCCCTTTAGACAAGGCATTTATTTTATACATAGCATTGCCAACTGAACAGCACATTACATTAGCATGAGCTACAATGATGAATGTCATATGTTTTAAATGTTATAAGGCCACAGCTGTGCTAGCAGGTCTGTGATGCTGTATTTATCATAACATGCTCACAGCGAAAATGCTAAGAAGCTAATGGTTGTATAGCAGCACTGTCCCTCATCAGAGAATTTCTAAATATGATAACTCCCACTCTCTGAACTTCTCATTTCCTGCTCGCAAGATAGTCCTGTGGACAGTCTTGTAATAAATCCTTAACCAATCATTCGGCATTGACAGAAATTAGCTTACTGTTTTATTTCAATTTATATATACTTCATATATACTTTTTGATCTAGAAGCAGGTGTAAATAACTATTTCAGCCATTGAGCTGCATTCACTCCTATTCATTGAGGACAATCTTGGAAATCCTTTGGTACAATGGGATTAATAGTGTAGGCTACACCTGCGCTCACAATCTTAGTTTTTGCATGTTAGCGTTAGCATTAGCTCTAAAACACAAAACACAGCTAAGGTTGGTGATATTATCATATCAATAATAAAACAAATTATTGCAGAAATTTGTAAAAAAAAAAAAAAATTAAAAAAATCCGACAATCATCAAAGTCCTGAGAGCCATCTGATTTTTTTAACATTTTCAAGCAATAATTTAGAGAAAATTTAAGAGAATCAATCATAATATTTCCTCATCTGGGTACAACAAATATCTGTACCAAATTTAATGGCTAAAACCATAAACAAATACAATATTGTCCAATTTAGTCAAATTTCCACTGTATGTTGGTGAAAAATATTAGAACGGTCAATTTCTTAACAAAATAAGTCATAAGTATGATGTTCTGTTATCTACAGAACATCTAATACACTGCACATTAGTGACAGTATTGACAGTAATGTTCCCATTCACTAGGGTGATGCAACCCTCCTTTGTAGAGGTGGATGGTGGTGGGGTATTTCAGCCTGAGAAGGCTGCAGGTGGCGTCATCTCCATTTATGCACCGATAATGACCCTTCAGTGTGTCGGGGGAGCTGATCCCGCACAGGAAGACAGAGGTAGATGGCTATGGAGGCTATTTCTTTGCTGGTAATTGCGCAGCGCTTTTCAATGAAAACTGTCCTGCTGTGTTATGCCCTTGAATGATGGGCACTCGGGTGTCCTACTTTGGATGGATAGAGCTGCAGTTTTCACATTAATTGTGTTGTGTATTTGTGTGTGTGTGTGTGTGTGTGTGTGTGTGTGTGTGTGTGTGTTTCGTTTCTGACTGACAAGCGAGGTGATTCAAGTTGTCACGAGCATACAGACCATTGCAAATGGTTTGTGTTCAGCTTGTATATATGTGTAGGGAGGTGTACTGTGTGCCTGTATAATCCTCTCACACCATATCTGTGTCTGTGGGGAGTGCATTGTGCACTTCCTCCAATTCTTTTCTGCGGATCTGTTTTCCTGCAATTGCTAGAGCACAGGACAAGGTCGCATTACCACTGATACCCACACACACTCACACGCATATCTGGCCATACACACAAATGTTGTTTCTCAACCCTCTTTTAGAAAGCGAGGCCAACCTGCTTAGACACATCTGCAGTGACACCCATTTAATGAGTCAGTGATACATCTGTTGGCAGTCCTGACTGCACATGCACTGTACATACACGTACAACTGGATGCTGTCTACTTACTCACTGATCTCCCAACCTTTGATCTTTTGACCTGAGACCTAGAGGATTCCTGTGTGATTGGCCCACATCACCATCATTACCAACAGCATACTTTTCTTGGAAAGGGAGTTGATAAAAGAAGGCAATTTACCCTCATCCTCCTTCCTTTTGCTTGATAAACAACAAGAAAATAAGTTTCCATGACCTCACTGACTAATCGGGGCTCTTGCTTCTTTATCATTGAGCCTCTTTGCTGCTGTATCTGTCCTGACGCATATTTTTTCTTTGAAATTGGGCTATAATGATAGATAATCACCAAGGAATTTAGCAGAGAGAAGAAAAATACTATGTTGGAAGAAAATGCAGGGACATAAAACAACCGGTCAATAGGTGATCTGTGATTACAAGTAATGACTTTGTAACTACACACAGATACTGTGGAGAGAGAAGCTGCTGAATTATTGGATCACTCACACAATGCATATTGCACAAGAATACACATCGCTTTAAAACCATCATTAACTGTTGATTATGGAGTGGGAGCATGTTGATTACTGAGCAAGAACTAGGAGGAATTTGTGCGTCTATGGGTGTCACATAGATGCAATCTATAGTTACCATTGGGTGAGGTCACTCTCACTTCCTTTGCGTCAAAGGAGTTTTTCTCTCTCTTCTGTTCCACTCTTTTTCAGGTTATTTGCCTTTTGCATTCCAGGGAGTGCCCCGCTTTGGCTGCCAGAATTGATTTGTAGTGCTCCTTTTGCACTATTTGCTGTATAAAAAAAAACAAAAAAACCCCCAAAACTCTGTAAACACTAAAACTGGTACCCCAGCTTCTCAGCGATCCTCATCTCAACTCTCTCAAGTGCAAAGTATTGACTCAGGTGGTGAAATAACACTGATGTTTGTAATGGTATTAATGACATTTTTCTTCACACAACTGCAGTAAAGGTTTTCAATATTGTGCTCAACATCCTGAAGCCAGAAAAGATCTGAAAGAAATAGCAAAGGCTCAGTGAAATGTGGGCATATTAGTTTTATATAGAGCAAACATTAATGTAAACTATAACAATGTACAGCTAAATCCCACTCCATTATTAACAAATTGTAGAAAAGGTTATTTTCTCTTGGCAAGGATATTAACAACATTTATTCTCAGTCATTCACACGAAAGTTTTTCTTGTATAGAAATGCATATTACTTAATTACTATTGACATAGTAATACACTAGGGGAACTAAGTTAACTCCCATAACAGCAACACCTGTTGTATGGGAAACCTCACCTACACTGTAACTTTTCCATTACAAAAGATGGTACAGGGCACAGATGTTGTATCACGTGTACCCTCTCAACCGCACAAAACACCGACACATACATACAGTTAGGTCATACTAGGTGAGCAGGTGTTTGCATTGCATCAGAGATTAGTAATCTGCATGTACATTTGTACCTTTGAATACTCCTCATATTTCCACTAGCAAACAGACTGAATAGCTACATATGATTAAACAGGAATTTTTGCTAACTGAGACTCAAATTTGAAATATAACAAATTCCTACTGCTTTACCAACTACACTGTAACAGCATATACATTTTGCAATACACTGCAATATGCGGAAGGTGAAATTTCCATCTGTGTCAGCAGGATATGACTGGACATGAGTCACATCGCCAGCAGAAAGCTTACACCAAGACACAAGGTGAGATGTGAAATCAGCTGTCATGACAATGAATAATAGGAACAAACAATATAAATGTCACTTCACACAGCAGGAACATCTGTGTTATTCACTACTCACCCCTGGCTAAGATATGTCCACCATCACATTCACAAACACTGGCATTAATTTTATTTTATTCTATAACTTCTTTCAAAATTATTTAATCATTGTAAAGCAGATTTGTATATTCCAATTGGATACAACAGTTAGGTCCATAACTATTTGGACAATGACATAAGGTTTTGTAGTTTTGCCTTCCTACACCAACACAGTGGTGTACAGAGGCACCATTGTGGTGGTTTCTGAGTGATGACTTTGCATTTAGTAGCTGTTCATTAGAACTCTAAATATGAGGTCCAAAGAGATGTTGATACAAGGCTGAAAACCAAAATAAACCTATCAGAGAAATAGCAAAAATTTTAGGGGGGGCCTAAAATGAAGGAAAGCACTTGGCCAGCTCAGCAACACTGAAAGGACTGGAAGACCAGGGAAGACAACTAAAGTGGATTATCGCAGAATACATTCCTTGGTTGAGAAAAAACGCTTCATAATGTCTGGCCAAATCAAGAACACTCTTGAGGACGAAGGCGTGCCACTGTCAAAGTCTACAATGAAGACACGCTTTCATGACTGTAAATATGGAGGGTTTACAAAAAGGTGAAAACCGCTGGTTACACTCAAGAACAAGAAGGCCAGATTAGACTTTGCCAGAAAATATCTAAAAGAGCCTGCACGGTTCTGAAAAAATTCTTTGGATAGAGGAAACCAAGATTAACTTATACTGGAATGATGGGAGAGAGAAAAGTATGGAGAAGGAGAGGAACAGCTCATGATCTGAAGCATACCCCATCCTCTGTCAAACATGGTGGAGGCAATGTTATGACATGGGCATGTATGGCCGCCAGTGGAGCCAGGCCATTATTGTTTATTGATGATGTGACTGCTGATAGAAGTAGCAGGATGAATTGTGAAGTGTTCAGGGCTACACTCTGATACTCTCAGATTCAGCCAAATTCTCAAGGCAAAGAAATGGGATATTCTTCAGTAGCACAGTCAGTCACCTGTTCTCAACCCAAGAGAGCAAGCATGCTTTTCAGTTATTAAGTACAAAAGTGAATGCAGAAAGACCCACAAACAAGTAGCAACTGAAGGCCTGGCAGAGCATCTCAAGAGAGGAAACACAGCATTTGGTGATGTCCATGGGTTCTAGACTTCAGGCAGTCATTGACTGCAAAGGATTTTCATCCAATTATTAAAAAAACAATCCTTTTATTTAAAATTGTTAGTTTGCCCAATTAATTTTGAGCCTGTGAAAGTGAGGGATCGTGTATAAAAATGGCTGTATTTCTTAAACAGTTAATATGATACTTTTGTAAAACTCTGTGAATTAAAGCTGAAACAGTTTGCACTTCAATCACAATTTGATTGCTTGATATAAAATCCACTGTGATGGTATAAAGAGGCAAAATCACAAAAAAAATGTGTCATTGTCCAAAGACTTATAAACCTAACTGTATGTCCATGTGAATAGACCTTGAAGGAACACCTGTTCTCGTTTTGGTGCCGTGGTGCTTTAATTTTCCTAGTCTCCCACTTTCTGTAACTTATTCTGTCTTTGTTGGTGACACACTGTACGCTGGCTTTTTCCACTGGTTCAGCTGACAGGTCAGAGGTCACATTTATACAGAAAAAGCCTCGACCTTTGTCTGCTCTGGGATCAGTGGTTATTCATGTGGAATGAAAGTTTGAACACCCTCGGCTTCCTGTCTCCACACCAACTCATCCTCCAAGAGTCACACTGAAAGTGGCCTTTTCACAGATGGGGCATTATACATATAGTATACAAAGCAGCTTTATTTGCATTCTCACTCAAATGTTGATGCACTGTTTATACAGTGTTCTTCCATATGACACAAAATATTCAGTGAGGTGACTGCATTTGTTTATGAGCTTTTTTTTGGGTGTGTGTGAGAACAGGTTTAGGAAATCATCCCTTGCCATTGTCACTTGCATACACTGCTTATACTTCATTGTTAATCACCTCGTGAACAGGTCACTTCAACTTCTGATTATGTAACTCAAACCAGCAAATAATATTTTGGTGTAGGGTTTAAAAGAAATGTTTGTGGAATATTATATGTGGTACTTTGTCACCGTTTGTTACTGGTTTTCATGCAGGTGTCTGAAACATACTCCAGACAGGTGTTTGAAGCTGCTGAGGCCTGAATGGAGAACAAACCGATGAAAGCGAACCTTTCTTTGTGAGCAGGCACCATGAGAGACGGATGAGAAATGGATGGAACAAGACCGAGCTCAATGACAGCTGAGGTTGTTTGTGGAAACTTGAGAAAGAGATGGTATTAGCTTTCCAAACATGGGGGTTTTAGGACAACAGGTGACAGCTATGCCTGTTCATGCTATGTATACTCTCACTCTCCTTTTTTTGCCACTCTGCAGCTGCATGGAGGCTCTTCCTTATCAGATCAGGGAATAATGAGGAAGTAAGGGAGGAAGAAACATTGTTTTTTCAGAGAATGGGAGTATTATTGTGATAAAAATATACTTTTCTAATAA
>VUQI01032105.1:11165-21262 GCA_015106735.1 Paratilapia polleni | reverse complement strand
GGTGGGGGTGGGGGGTGGTGGTATGCTACAAACAAATGCAGAGAAAGCTAACAGCCTGCACCACACAGAAAGCATCTGTGACTGTCTCCCTGATTGCCAGTTTCAAAGATCTTTGAAAGAGAGGGTTTTCTGTCATTTAGCAGCTTTTTATTTCTTCACACGCTTACTGCTGCAGCTTCTCAATCACAGGAGTCTGAGTCTTACCTCCATGTCACAGCGTGTTCACTGTAAAAGTGGAGATGAAAAGGGTATGAACGTGTTGGGTGAGAGGCAGTGGATAACGCTGTGCTATTCTGAGGATGCTCCCTGTTTAAAGCACCTCGGCGGGGTAGGGGAGGGGGGCTCAGATCGGGTATAATTCTCTCTGCCGCTGCCAATATTGGAGCTTTTTGGCTCAAGTAAGCTACCCCTACTCACTGCTGATGTCTGTGTGAGACAGAGGTGGTACTGAATTCAAGCTCTCTTTGAATCTTTTGCACTTTCTTGATCAATATATCTTCATCTCATCTTCAAATTTAGGGCACTGCACCTGCTAATTATGTAATAAAGTCTGCAGCAAAATTGTTTGAGGTGGTATAACCTCAGGACCGTCTGTCTAGCTTTCATGTTGTCATTGTCCCCTGACATGCCACTCCTTCTGGTCCCATTCCTTGAGCCCTGGTGGTAATTGGGTTACAGAGACAGGATACGACAAGCCCAGGTTGGCCTCAACCTCACTGGGCACACAAGTCTGCTCTTGATGCGTGAGACACAGGAGACCTTTGCACTGCAGAGCTTTCTCATCTGCAAGAGGAGAGGAGGAAAACAGAGGGGTGCCTTGATGACATATCTCCTCCTTACTCTTAATATTTACTCCAGATTCCATCTTTACAAGTTGGCAATACACAGACTTTCTCCATGTCCCTCTGTAGAAGCGATAATGTGGTATTTGATTGGCCTGCAACACAAATGACATGGAGCCAGCTCCTGAGGGTTTTACTTGAGATTATAAGATGTGTTCTTTAGTAACAGTATGATAATAAAACTCTTCTCTGAACTCGATCCATATACATCCCATCCACATGCACATCTATCCAATTCACAAACACAGTCACGCCTACGCCATGCATACATATTCTGTATTAGCCTATAACCAGTAAACTGTTGAATCAGTGATGCATACATGTGCATTTGGCATATAGCAACACTTCAGAGCCAAACGATGTATCACATCTTAATCAGCTTAGCCAAGTTTTGATCCAAAGGATTTTTTTTTTCCTTTCTCATTTTATGTCATAATTCTATAACACCATCTGATCGACTGCTCCACATTCCTTCTCTCCAGGGACACACAGTATGGCTCAATCCTCCACACATGTTATACCTTGGCTCATAATTATACTGTTTCCATATCTGTTCCTTATGCACTCCTATGTTCACAAGAAATTGGTGTGAAAGAGAGGCCCTTGACCTCTAAAGATGTATGGATTTTCTGACGTGGCTGCTGTATAGAGAGGCTTTTTACAGCTGTACTTTGTATCATTAAGCACCCCCCCAGCCCTCCCTTCACTTTTTCCCTACTGTCTACCGTCACCCACACACTGTTGTTACTCCAGAACCGATGTCCCTATTACCTATGTTTGCTCTCTTCACGCATGCTGACGGGCTTTTAGAGGCAAAGAACGTTACAGTGACAACAGAGGGAATCAAAAAAGGCCTTTATGAAAGAGAGAGAAAGAGCAATCGAGCACAGGGGGGAAATGCACTTTAAGACCCACAGAGATCCTCAGATACTCACACAAGGCCAGCCTGCTATCAGACAGCACAATGCACATTCGCCAGCAGTTTTGTTTGTAGTATCACGCAACATTAGGCTATTTTTCTTAGAGGAGCATTTCAAGTCTGCTGAAGAGCTATGAAAACAACTCTGCTCTATCTGGATGACAGATTTGCAATGCTGGCAATAAAGCCTTGTTACCTCCAACTTGCAGCTACAGGTAATGAAATCCGGGCAGCTGGGCTGACATGTGGAGATAAAATCTCATCTTGCAGTGCCACGGGGCATCAGGCAGCGCGGCACACTTGTAATGTGCTTTGCTACACTCAGTTCCTGAGGGGATGCCTTCTCTTTCTGATAGGGAGCTGCTGAGGAGATGTTCACAGTGCTGGCCTTTGTCACCCTGTCATCCTCTCTCCTACACACCACTCATCCAATTGTCATACACTAATGACTCTTAATGAAACTACATGAGTCCTGAGGTGGCCAGGGGAAGCTCCTACAGCTGCATCACAGGCAAAAAAAAAGGATATGTCACAGCTGTGTTCCCTTACAGGCTAATAGGCTGAATGATGGAATCAATAGATAATAAAGCATGGAAGCTAAAGCAGATGTGTTTTATGGCATCAAATCGTTACCTACTGCTGATCGATTATCTATAATGTCAACAGACCACCTTCAGCGCTAACTAAAGCATTGCTAGGCAGCAACCAAATTTGCTCATAAATCTTTCATTCTTTCACCCCAGGGGAGCCAAAAAATGAACCATCTATTACGTCTGCAAAGCTAGAATTTGCAACCTAACCATCACACCCCCTTGAATTATTGAATAGTCTTCTTAGAAAGGGACAAGCCATGCTTTGTGATCTAATATCCTCTCAGCATATTTCAAAATGAAGAGAAGTGTCCTTTTCAGTGTTGTTTCCCTGGCTGTATGCTATCTGCGTGTGACAGCAGGCTGTAATGCAGAGGGGGATTGTGAAAGTGATTTGCTCTGCCACACTTGCTTTAGAGGACATCAGAATTGTCTTATTATTTCCTAGACAACAGCAGCTCATGAAGCTTCTTCTCTGACCAGGCCTTAGGATATTCATATGCAGTAACAACCTATGAATAAAACATCATACAGAAAGAATAACTGAAAAAATAAATCTGAAACCAGAGATAGGAAAATATTAGTTTGGGGGGGGGCGCAAATTCAATTCTCTATGTGCAAAGCATCCTATTATTTTATGGCTAACTATTTAAGGCTGAGTATTAAACTTCAGCTAAAGAAGATGACCCCAAAACCTCTGGATCTTTTATAAAAAAAAAAATGGACCCCGTCACATTTGAATGTCAGTTCAACTAGGTGTAAGAGCATGCCAAGTGTTGAACAGTAATGCATTGGTGAGTACTGAATTACAGTTCAGCCAGAGAAGTCACATTTGAAAGGATTTATTACGGGAGCAAAATACAGTTAGAGTTTAGCATCTAGGCTTTGAGCCTACAAGTGAATGCTGGAGTGGTGGAGGTGTCCTTCTCCTCCACCTGTTTTCTTCTTTTTCTTATGGTCTGTTAGTCTTTTTTCATATTAACTTTGATGTCCAAACTTTTCTTTTTTCTTTTTTTTTTACTTGAGTCACGGTGTGACACTTGGGAGAGGTGCACCTTTTTTGGCTTCCTCTTTGGACACTATTGTTTCAGTTTCTTCAGTCAGACTTTTTGCTGCTTTTTTGACTTAGTGGTGCAGGTTTCTCTTTTACTTCACCTCAAGGTAAACGTGTTTCCTTATATAGAGAAATGGGGGTGTGGCTGTATGCAGATAGATTGCACAAGCCAGTTGCTTTAGAATGATTTAGATTCCCTTAAATAACCACGGTGGTAAGAACAAAATTGGCTGGTGCGTACATTTCATGAATCCAACAGTAATTTTGCTTGTGCACTTATTTTTAGTGCAGGGTAAGAATATTTCCATGAGCATATTAATGAATGAGGCCCACTGACACATAAGAAGAAGACATGATTGTAAAAAAAACTGACAGTTTCCCTCCAATCTCAGCAGATAGACAAAAGCTATAACTATTTAGCTATAACTATGTATCTCACATGTCCACTCTTCTTGTTAACCATTTATATACACATAAAACAGTTTAAAAATTATAAAGATGAAAAAGGAAATAAAGAACCACTAGCACTGTTTTACCTATTCAGTTGATATAAGTCCACTTATGTCCACTAATCAAAGAACACTAAATGATTCATGCTGTATGTGAACGAGGTCAACTTTGATTCAGTGCTCTCCTGCTGGTATAGGTTACTTTCTGTCTTACTCTCTGTCTCCTTCTTCTCTCCTTCTGTGTGCAGAGCTGTACATACAGTCCCGCTGTTCTGTCTGTGCCACTGCACACGGGCTGCAGGTTGAGAGACTTGACTACCTTCTGCCAAAAGAAAACTTCCAGTAACTCCAAAGTTATCTTATCTAAATTCCTTCTACTGAAGGCCTGAGTGTGTTTCAAACAAATTGTTGTTCAACTATGTCCAAAGGCAAAAAAATCTTTTGAATGAAGAAAAGCCTGCCGCTGAAGCCTCTCTCTGGCAGCATTCCAGTGCCTCCACAAACTCTCGCCAAGAACTCTTCTGCATATCTTAGAGGAAATAAACGGTACAGTTGGGGATAACGATGCACACTGTTAGACAAGGCATTCATAGGGTTGCTGTCAACAGTACACACAAAAACTGATGGAAGGAGCTGAATGAAGTTGACGCATAACAGACTGCATCTGCAACCATTTTGTTTTTCTTGTATCTGTGTATTTACCTACACACTTGGCCAGTCACTGTATAAAGTAACCATGGATTGCTGGATCCTCCATTTTTTAAAGTCACTGTGATTTTTAGACACATTTTTTCCTCCACTGTAGCTGTTAGAAATGACAAACACATCACTTGAACCACGTAAGGTCTTAAACCTATTCAGTGATCACCTGCAGCTTCACTCTCAGGGCTTCTCTGGTACTGTGTGTAGACAGTAATGCCATTTATATGGTTAGTAAATGCCTCCAAAAATGCAGCCTGGCTTTTTTTTTTTTTTTGAGAAGGCACTGTGATGAAGCTGGACTGCATGAATAAAAGTAACTACTTATGCTCGTAAGTCCAACCTCTGGCTTCTTTGAGAGTAATTCTAACAGCATCGTCCAACTGGAGATTTTGGGAGAACATGAATGTCACAGCAAAACCAACGGCAACTGGCAACTGCGTCATTCATTACCCTTTTCACTGCAACATTCAATTTGACAGCTCTTGCTGTGGAAAATAAATCACACATATGCATTTGCTGCTTTCTACCAGCCGTGCTTCCAAAGTGTGGGAGTAACCATGTTAGCGTCTTCTGGTGATACCACCCTATTGCACCATCATCACTGCCTCTGTCCCTCTGGCCTGAGCCCGATCGATTCTGATGATTATTATAAGCTTAAAAGCTTCGGCACTCCCTTCCTTTCTTTTCCACTAATGAAGACCAATTTCCAACTAAAGCAAATGCAGTGGTGTCAAATTAAAGACAGGATGCTGGAGTGTCTAAATGAATTAAGCTCATGCTGCATGACACATCCAAGCAGCTAGCTGTAAAGGAAGGTGGGATTAATAATGGTGTCATGCTCTCACAGAGCAAAGACCAAAGTTTCAGAGCAGATTTAACTTTCACCAAGTCTAGGATCCAGGTTCAGCATTTCCCCTTCTTAAGGTTTTTCTTTCATTTAGTTTGATAAAAGTAATCAAAGCTTTGTTGTGGATTGGGCCTCTGCTGTCTAAGTTATTGACAGAACAATTGGAGTGGAAATGGGAGTCAGCACACAGCAAGGTCTCCCACAAGGACATTTCTATTATTTTCAAGCTGCAAAAGGAAACAAGAAGAAATCTGCCAGTGATTATAACTCACTCACATAATGGAAAATAGTGGAGCCTTCCTAATGTCACAAATTCTGTTTGAATGCGCAGGTGCGCAAGGACATTTCAGTCGTTTGGCCAATTAATTTTTAAATGATGGGGAAGTGTCGTGACAGTGCACAGCTCAACAGAGATATCCCAAGAGGCAAAGTTACTGAATCAGGTTGGTCTAAAGTGAACCCAAGTAGGGGGATTGGTTTGGGGATGCAGGTCCCTGCTCTGGAACAGAACCAAATGGTTTGGTCTCTCCTCCAAGCCATGTTTAGTCAGACTAGTTAGCCAGGGTAATTAACATTTGGGGCATGGGTGACTCATCTCTGCTTCAGCCTTTACCCAGAGACAATTACAGAGAGTCACACCACTCTACCAACTGACACTCCATCATTACCTGCGAATCAGCAGTACCCAGATGACACTCTCAGTCTGTCTCTCGCTCATCTGAGTCAGAGCTTTTATTTAAAGCGAGACTCGTGTCTCTCAATGGACCTATCAGATGTGTCTGTAAACAATATAAATGGGTGTACAGATGGTGCTACAATTACAGTGCATTTGTATGGTTGCTCAAAGTGTTGTTGATCAGTATATTTCACACAGTCTTAATTGTGTGACAGGCTGTATTATGCTTTGTCTTTGTCAGAAGTAATTAACAGCCATTTGAATGATGTGCACTCTTTTGTTATTTTTCATTCTTTGGGAGCTTCTTTTAAGAATCTGAGCAGAGAAAGAGGCATCTAATGAAGCATTCAGAGATTAAAATATGAAACGGCACAAACAGTGCGCATCTTTTTTTCATCAGAGAGCTGTACTCATCAGATTGATTCAGCATACTGAGGACATATTCATCACTTGTCGATGTATCAGCACAAGGATTAAATACACTTCTTTGATTAGAAGTGAAAATGGGACAAGATGGTGCATAGAGGATTTCCAGAGAAGATCTCACTGGGCTTAGAAAAGTCAGGTCATAGTTACAGCTGAAACTGAAATATGAAGAAGATGAAGTTGTAAAAGAGGAAGAGTGAAACAGCAGTGAAATACAGTCGCACAATAAGATTCATTTGCAATGGTCAAAAACTTTCTCTATCTATAAATGTGGAAACTCTGCACTGAGGACCATGAATATTGATTTTTTATTTTCCTTTAAAGATGATATTTTGCAAGACAAATGAACAATCTGCTTGTGCATCCTTATTACTCAATCGACTAGCCAATTTAAGTGAAATCAGGCTGTGCACGCACTAATACACACAGCAGCCACTTTATTAGGTACACCTGTTCAACTGCTTGTTAACACAAATATCTAATCAGCCAATCACATGGCAGCAACTCAATGCATTTAGGCATGAGTATTTCAGAAACTGCTGATCTACTGGGATCTTTGTGCACAACCATCTCTAGGGCTTACGTAGAACAATCCAAAAAGAGAAAATATACAGTGAGTGATGTTACAACCAAGGTATGCGGAAGAGCATCTCTGAATGCACGTCAAACCTTGAAGCAGATGGGCTACAGCAGCAGACGACCACACAGGGGGCCACTCCTGTCAGCTAAGAACAGGAAACCGAAGTTACAATTCACACAGGCTTATCAAAATTGGACAAAATTGGTCTGATGAGCCTCAATTTCTGTTGTGACATTTGGATGGTAGGGTCAGAATTTGGTGTAAGCAACATGAAAGCATAGATCCTGCCTTGTACCAACGGTTCAGACTGGTGGTGATGGTGTAATGGTGTGGGGGACATTTCCTTGGCACACTTTGGGACCCTCAGTACCAATTGAGCATCTTTAAAATCCACAGCCTACCTGAGTATTGTTGCTGACCATGTCCATCCCTTTATGACCACATTGTACCCATCTTCTGATGGCTGCTTCCAGCAGGATAAGACACCATGTCACAAAGCTCAAATCATCTCAAACTGGTTTCTTGAACCTGACAATGAGTTCACTGTACTCAAATGACCTCCACAGTCACCAGATCGCAGTCCAATAGAGCACCTTTGGGACGTGGTGGAATGGGAGATTCATATCATGGATTTGCAGCTGACAAATCTGCAGCAACAGTGTGATGCTATCATGTTAATATGGACTAAACTCTGAGGAATGTTTCCAGCACCTTGTTGAATCTGTGCCACAAAGAATTAAGGCAGTTCTGAAGGCAAAAGTGGCTCAAACCAGGCACTAGGTGTACCTAATAAAATTGGCAGTGAGCGTAGTTTTGTGAGACACTTGAATGACCTATGCTCATCTGACTAGATAAACTAACAAAATTAATCTATCTGTGGCTTAATGACACTGATTGTAAAAATGAAAGGACATGAAAGCTTAATACAGTGAGTAACTAGAATTATTGCAAATATTTTTTGATATTACAAAAGACAAATATCAGCATGGATTAAATGTCAAAGATTTGGCATTGGAAAACTAAATTCACATGGCAGATGTCACCTGTCAGGATCCTTCATGTCTCACTGTTTCTTTTGTTGTCTCTGTCTTACCTCTTGGCAACATCATCTCAGACGGAGCACAGCCCAGTCTGACCAGATCAATTCACTGCTGACTTTTTTACTTCTGTATCAGCAAGAATCGAGCTACAGATCCCGTGGCTGTTTCTCAGGCTACGCTTGTGAGGTGTGATTTTTTTCCTCAGGAGGACATCCTCAAATAGAGGGCTTTTACTATGACTTTACATTTTTAGAAGTAATCTTCTTTGAGTCTGTGTTTAATGTGTCTCTTATCTTTGTTATCTCTTTTAATCGCTTTGGTCTCCATCCCCTCCTGACAGGCACTTTGCACACTTAAGATAACGGTATTATAGATATGTCATAAATTATTTTTTGCTGTAGTGAATGCATTTGTTTTGAAAATTGTGACAAAAACCATGTTGTGCTGTTCTCTCTTTGCATGCCTTTTATTCTGTACTAATTAAGTGTGTCAGCTCTACCGCAGGGCTACAGTTTGATTATCAAGTCGAGAACCAGCAGCCTACTAATGTCAGAGCTGGTTCCAGTAACCCATTAGTATTTATAGAATGTGATGATACATGAGTTTATTCTTTATCAGATTCATTAAAAGCAGTTTAACTGGGCAACGGTGTCCTCACTGATGCTATTAACCCTCAACCCAGAGACAGTTAATGGGAATTTTATCTATTGTGGAAATCCTCTCTGAGTCAATTGCTGTAATTTTATGCATATTTCCAGTATTTTCATATCATCCGCTGTGAGTAGTGCCAGCCGATCCCCCCATCAAACTCCCTATTAACATCACCCTGTATACACAGCTTTATGCTGCACTCCCAATAAAAACCTCAACACAGGCTGCATTTATTAAATGTGCTTCTTTAAGACCACATTGTTAGCGATGTTAAAAACAGAAAGGCAGACCAGGAGAGGCACTGGCACAGAAAGGACTATCCTCACTGGAGAAAAGCCTTTTATTTCAGTCACAGTGATTCTCTATGAAAGAGGTGAATAATCCTGTCAACACGAGGGGCAGACTGCCAAATACACTGTGAATTATTATCCAGTTATGATTTGATTTCAGTGGACTTCCAGGATTTTCATGTGTTGGTCCATCTGCTTTACCGGAAAGAAGAGACTGGGTAACACATTAAACACACCAGAGCTGGTTATATAAGAGATAAAGCTTTGTGCTGTTACTGTTGTTTTATCTTATTGACCCAACTAGGAAAGCAACCCACACTGGCACTTAGCATACAGGCACACAGGCTTCAGCATGACCCTGATAGTTCAGCCCATACCAGCGCCTCAGATAAAGACTCCCATGGTGCAAGGAGAGACGGTGTTAAAAATGGTAGCTGATATCCAGAGTGTTTGGCTGGACCTTGCTATCTTGAGTGCATACTGGAACAGTAAATAGTGGCCCATAGACACCTCAGATGGAGGTTAGTCTCAAAAGAGGAGCGATATACCTTCGACAGGCCCCAGGGGCACTTAAGAGAGCCAAGAGAGTGTGACGCATGGGCGGCAGCAGCTTCGTTCCAACCAGTGAAGCTAGAGTGCCTCGGTCCTCGTGCCCCTTCAAATCCAAGCAGCTGTAAATCCCCGCTAGGGTTGGTGATTCAGTGGTTCAGGAAGTTGCCTTTTACAGTAATTTCATCTTCTCCTGCCAGTCAAGGGAGAGTTAAGGTCCAACAGGTAGTGTGATTACTGTAATTTTATACAGATTTTCATATCATCCATGGTGTAGGAGTGGCGTAAACCCCCTGTCTTGTTTCTAAAACATCTTAAACTCAGCCAGCTGACAGTCACTGATGTGGATGGTGTGGGAGGTTAAGGCTGGCACTGACAGTAATTTCTTGCCAATCTGTCACTGCATCCATTATCATGTATCGCAACACTGTGGATGTGCAAGCAAATGCAAAGATGTATCCAAGTGACTCAGATATATGAAG
>VUQI01032105.1:0-11145 GCA_015106735.1 Paratilapia polleni | reverse complement strand
CAATATATTAATTTTTTTTTTTTTTTTTTTTTTTTTTAAGGTATTAACCCTTAACGCATATTTTTTTACCTACTTTCTTCTTTTCCCCTGTAGTCCTCCTCTCTTCACATTTAGAAGCACATACAAGGATAAAAATACCGAGTCATCATAAAAAATGTGCTCGGTATGAATAAATGAATGGTGGGAGAGGGGGATATGATGTCTCAGAGGACCACATATTTTTTTCCAAGATGGAATGCTCGAAATGGACTTCAATTATTAATCAGCAAGAAGCAGAAGGAAGGCTGAAATAAAGAAATGGAGTGGGAGGGGAGAAAGTGGAAAGGTAGAGAAAAAAAGGACAAGAAAATTCACTGTCTACAGCCATGCTCGCAGCTCGGTGAGGCGGAGCTAAATGACAACTCCACTGCAGTTTATTATTATTATAGCATGCTAATATTTGCTAAAAGTTTTGTTTTTGGTGTTCGGTCATAAAAACAAGTAGGAGACAAACAAAAACTTGTGTTCTTAGCTGCCTCTGAAACTGAAGCCAAACCGGGAGTCAGCTAGTTATCTATATGGAGGAAAATTAACATCAGGATCGGGGCTGGGAATTATAACACCATGCCAGGTTAACAGAAACACATCAGCAGCTGGCACCAAAAAAAAATAATAATAATAATAAAAAGTTCACCCAATGCTGTAGATTTAATGAGAAAATAATCAACTACACACAGAGACAGAGGAAGAAATACCAGTATTAGACCACTCAAGAGAAAGGAGACCATTGCTGCAGTCAGGGAACCACTGCAATCACCATGACACATTGCTTCAGATGACCAAAAATACATTTCATCCATCTAGTAACCCAACCCAATGACTGTCACTGGGAGTGCAGATTTTCTGTACATAGGGCTTTTCCTGCACTAACCATTACCAGCAGATAAAACTTGTGGAGTGTCCTGAGCTAGAAAATTGCACAATAGTAATTGGGAACCAAACTGTACTGTCTGTTAACAGTGTGCTACAGCTTACACAAACCTAAAAGGCCACTGGCACCAAGTAGTAACTTTATTGGCATGATGGTTCTTTACTAATATTTACCCATTAAACCACCCTAACCCATCTAGATATAAGTCTTATGGGACTGTAACACCAATAAAAACCTATAAAACTCACCTTTAGGTACATGTTGACTGCCAAGGATTATCCAATCTAACATTTAATAGCCTGTATTAAAGGAAGAAGGGGGACAGCACAAATCCTTAACTCTCCCTGAGCAGGACAGGGGTACTTTAGTTCTTCTAATTAGCTGTGTGTGTCAAAAGCCAGGCAGGCATCACAGCTCGGAAGAGTCTCAGCCCCAAGCGAGGAGGGGAAGAAGGGAAAGACACACATGTGCGCTAAGGGACGAGAGATGTTAGCTATTAATAGTTTGTGAGCAGTATGTGGCCTCTCTCCTCAGCTTAATTGCATTTCCCTGCACAGTAGTGTTTCTCATCGTGTTTGGAGTTTCATTTTTGTGTTGTGCTTCAGTGCTAGTCCTATTCATCTCCATCATATTCTAAGCAAAGCATGGCAAAGGAAAACACGACAAGGAACAGGTACTGTGCATTAAGCCATCACGAAGGGTGTGTATGATTATGCGTGCAGCCCACGTCTGTTAGACCAAATCTTCTCTGCGAGTTCTCGAGGCAGTAAGATGTCCTGCAGTTATTGGACTGTTTTGCTTCACTTCCTTTTTTTCGTGGGAGGAGAGAGACAGAGTAAGATAGTACCGCAGCACCTACACTGCACGGACAGAGACAACCTCCTCCTCCTCTCTCTGAGCACTCAGCCTCTCTAATGGCTAAATACATCACATTCACCTTTGTCTAACTGCCCACACAGTTAACTTAACACTTTTTACAGTAGATATGGCAGCTGAAGTAAAGGCCTTTTAAACCTTCTATACATTTAACAGTTTCACTTTGTAATCTTTTTATCTCTTGACCAAGACCACACTTTCCTCCTTGCAGTAAGGTGCCGAAGTCTTCCAGCTGCAGGTTCAAGCCTTTAGGACGAGGCTACCAGTGTTTTCTCAGGCGGCACAACATATTGGTGGCCATCTGCCTCTCTGTAAGCAGCGCCTTCACACTGCGCCAGGCTGCCCACCCACTGAGTCCAGAGGCCACGGGCGCTGAGCCCTCAAAGACCCAGCACCTCTCTATCGTTTGGCCTATTTGACATCCTAAATTAGACAAGCATGGAGGTAAAGCAGTGACATAAATGCAGTTAAAAGAAATTGTACTACATTTAGACCGTAGTGAACATGTTAATATTTTGGCTCAAATTATTAATCCTTTAGACATCAGTGATACCTTTGATTATCCAGCTGCATAGCATTCTCAGCTTGTTTCCTCAAAAGCTTCAAATCAAAAATCGCATTTTCAAAACAGGAAGGGCGGAAAATCCTGTCACTGAATCATCTGTCTGTTGTCACTGCGTATGAGTAAAACATAAAATGATGAATATTCCCTAAGGCAACAATTCTGACAAGCAAAAACTAACCTCTTAAATACGCCGCCTCCAGGCATGTGTAGCATTACGTAATGAAGCTGTACAGTGCAATCCATGGAAATACCCAGTGTTACACGCAGCTATATGTTCTCTTCTGCAGCGTGAGAGCTTCTTAAAATACATGGTGCATAAACGATGCTGCATAAATAATGAATCTGTTGCCATGTGGAATAGTCCCAGAAACACATACGAACACTTTTGACAGCTATGACACACGGCATGAAATCTAGGTTCTGCAGTACTGATTTGATGATCATTATAGGAGATTGTAAAATGCCCCTACTTCTATCCTAGCAGGCTGAGTATTTACAGTAGACAACTGAGTTGTTGCTGGCAATGCACTTCCACCAACTCTTATCTTGCCAAATGTGTGTGACAGCCCTTTCATAGCACAAAATGCCAGCAGCATCATTATGAGAAGCGATTTATCAAGACTCAAAGGAGAACCTAACACTTTTTCCAGGTGAGTGGCAGACTGAAGTGTTTATTACAAAGATTTCCTCAAGCTGTCACCAATCCCTAAACGCTACCAGTGACACATAGTTAACAACATGCCTAAAAGGAACATTTTTATCAAGTGATGCAGCTACTGCCAACCTGCTCTTCCCCATTTCTTCACTAATCTGTTTACCTGGCTATATGAACGGACAGTGATTAAAAGCAGGATGAAACAAGAGATTTGGGGCAGCTATCAGCATTTTACCGTAATCAAGACAGCAGACTCGGCCGTAGCAGTAGATCCTGTTGTTAAAGTCTGATCAAAATCAGCTTTTCTTATTTTTTTTTTTTTTTTTGAGTGGGTTGTCATAGTGCTGGCAGAGGAATAACAAGCTATTTGTGAGTTGAGGAGAAAGAACTGTCCCCTCGTTGGCCAGCCCTGGAGAATCAGCCACTTCTCCACCAGCCGAAAAATCTACATAATTAACCTCCAATACTGCTAACCCTCTCCAATCAAACAGCAGCTACTGCAAGTGAGGTGCCATGGGGATGAGGTAATTATTCATGACACTGAAGGACCTTTCACTGCCAAAACCATCAGCTGAACTGCAAACTTATTAAAACATTGCCGGGCTGAAGTTTGCCAGACTAGTGTTGGATACCGTGGTAGGACGTGGGTCCTGAAGAGACAGAGAAGGACTGCAAGACAAAGAGCTGAGCTTGTTTTAAGATGGTGGAGAGAGAGAGGCTTCCTGACACCTGACAGAGAAACCGGTGTGTGGTAGATACGCTACAGACCAGGGAGCTGTCAGGAGCCCGTATATGGGTCACTCGGCAAAACATTTCTCACATCTTTCAGAAACTGTAGCACACGCAGCCTTGCCTTTCTGTAGACAATCATATTGGGGGAGTCCTCTTCGGGATCAGGGGTGCCCGCTCCTCCCTGGTCTTTGGACCCCTCTGCCATTTTCACTAAGTCCTGTCAAGAGAAGCAGATGCACTATTAGAACACACCATCCGACATCCAGTGAAGGGTGGAAGAAAACAAAATGAAAAATGATAAACATCAGACGATAATTGTATTTCCCTCGAGACCCTCCAGTCTTTATCGCAATGACATTCAGCTGTCAAAACGCATGCCACTGTCCCCAAAAGGAGACGCCTGTCACAGATAAGAGAGCCCAGGTAGGCTGATGTAGGATGAATAATAACTAAGCTACAAAAGCCAGATCATGAATACACGATACCTTAACCTCAGGTGTTTCTGCATTTGCCAGGGGCTGTATGAGAGATTGTTGTGTAGCTCAGTTAATTTGAATAATAAAGATGATGACTAGATTTCTCAAATATAGTCTGTATTAAGCAAGTGGTAACACTTGAGCTCTTGCAACCGAGTGTGAACGCTCAACAGTTTGAGGATAAAGGTTATCCACGGGCAACTGAAATACAGCTAATGGCAATGGTTAATCGTTAGGAAATAGTTAAAATAGAGCAATGAATAAGTGCTGATGTGTAAAAGTAATGGCTTTAATGGGCATTAAGGATCTGAAAAATGTTAGAATATAAAAGCAGGGGTACTTGAGTTGATCTTATTTGAAACAAAAAAACAAGCCTGTGAAGCACTGCAGTGAAGTGTGTCAGCACAGAGCAATCAGGAGGACACTAATTATGTATACAGCACAGATGTTTGCGTCTTCAACACAGCGCGCGTGGCTGTGATGTTGATGAGTCATCGTAACAGAAAGCTGATGTTCATAATGAATGAACCTTCACTGAGGTGATACCGATAGTGAGTTCTGAGTGTGGTTTGTGCTTGCCACTGTGTTTGTTGTTGTTTTTATGCTAAGCATAAGTAAATGTTGACTCCATTAGCTGCAATCATACGATGGTTACCTCTGATCTGCCTGCACTCCCAACATTAACCTCCCCCAGGCTTCATGCTTTGAGAGCTGCTGTTAAGGGATTTATTTACTTTCTCTAGGCTGCCACATACACACACACACTCCCACACACACACACACACACCCTCTCAGGGAATTAATTCTGCTTAAGTAAGGATTTCCATAACCTGGTGACTGGGCTTCACAAGCCCCCCTCAGCTCCTTTGCCATTGATATATTAAATTGGTTTGAACCATTTGCTACTCATTTAATTGTGAGGAGAGATGAAATGGGTGATGAAGTAGAATACATAGTTTAACACATTGATAACTTTTGTTGCTTTTAAAATATCAAGCGCGAGAGAATAAAGCCGACAAAAAATAAAAAATAAATAAATAAATAATAATAATAATAATAAAAACACATGGCTCACTGGGTGTCACTATTCATTGTAACAGCTATTTGTGTTTTAAAAGAGCTGCGATAAGCTACAGAGGGACAAAGAACAATGGATACAGACGGCATTTCGTGACAAGCACACGTGAACGTGCACAGTATGAAACCTTCATGCATTAACCTGCAGCTGGCAGGGGATTTGGAGTAGTTGTATTATATAATTGCAGCCGAGCAATGTTACAACTTAATACAATACAACTTTCAAACATAATAGCTCTGATGGAGACAGGGGGAAACTGAAAAACTTCAAATTCATCATGTCACCGGCTTGCACGGCAGCAGACATGCGAGGTTGGCTTCCATAGTTGAACACTTTAATTTATTACACCGTAGAGCATGGTGCTGCGCATGAGTGAATAAATAATCATCCGCTCTTGCCTCACTGTTTGTTATTGCCACCAGAAGTGCAGAGTGCAGCACTCCCCATTGGCTAACACGTCTGTGCTCTTTTTAGAGTCTGAGCACATTAGACAGCTAATCTTTGTGCCCGCCTCAAGGGTAGTATACAAACGCAGGCAGTATGGATTGAGTAGCACCTGCTCGGAGAAAACAATCGTGTGCCAACAGTTCCCCTGTGGACAGGAAGCTGTAATTCTAGAGGACAACTTCCTTCTAACAAAGCTGCTCAAACATGCAAATCCACAGACGGCCCGTCCAAGATCTTAACTGAAAGCTTGTGTCAAAGAGAAACAGATGAAATCGACATGCTGGCAGCTGATGAAAGGACACCAAACGGGTCACATATGCCCTCGTGTACAATATGTGTGTATTTCTGCCCATGCATATCCACATATTGACAGCGAAAACCAATTTATGAGGAGACAAACACAAAAAGACATCGCTCACACACACACACACACACACACACACATTGACAGGGCAGACCCCCTGCAAGGGCTCAAATACACAGATGCCTAGTCAACTGAAACAAACTGAATAAAACTGGCAAAGAGTTTGTAGAAAGAGCCACATAACAAGCCGTGCTCCAGTTACAGCCAGAACCATATTATAATAGTGAGTCCCAAAGCCCTGTTCACTCGCAGCAGGCGAACAGCCTAATGCAATGCAACATCTGTGACACCTGACAGTTGCCAATACTGAAGCATTTATTACCTTAACAACAAAATAACGCCTGGTCCACTCTGCTCCCCTGGTTGGCTTCCCCTTAGCAACAAGCAGCAGGCAGGTTCATGGTATAATTGGAACGGGGGGGAGAAGGGGATGAAGAAGGAAGAGGGATGAAAGCAGTGAAGCAGCGAGAAAAAGAGAGAAAGAGAAATATAGAGGGGGGAAAAGAAGCTGGCTGGTCACTGCAGTATTCCTCTAGTTCTCCTCCTCCTCCTCCTCCTCTTCTTCTTCTATCTTCACCAGCCCTGCCTTGCCCCGGCAGTTCAGGAGATCCTCACGTGTGCACCTCGTTCATTCCCCCTCTCCCTCTGTCTGCATGTGCACGACTCTGAGCGAGAGCAAAAGAGTGAGTGTGTTTGAGAGAGAGAGAGAGAGAGAGAGAGGGACGGAGATCTGTGCAACAGAGAGTGGCAGATCAAGTTGAAAAAGGGGGAGGGATGAAGGAATTAAGAGAGAATATAAAGAGGAAAACAGAGGGAGGAGAAAGACGGGCAGAGAGAGAGGGTGTGAGAGTGTGTGTGCATGAGAGAGGGAGCAGTGGATGCAGAGCACAGAGGAAAAAGGAGGACAGAGAGATGCACACTGCAGCAGCGCCCACTGATGCTGAAAATAAGAAACATTTCATTAAGCGGATATTGAAATGCTAATATAAAAACAAGTTACTGAGCACACACAGACGCAGGCTATAAATACATATCCCAGACTCTTTGAGCAAGCAACCTCAGAGAAAATGCTTTCATTATCCATTCAAAGCTCATGTATGAGAAGGTGCTCTTTGTTTATTTTCTTAAGCAGCCTGTGTCCCAAAATTAGACATCTTTCCATAACTTATGTTTGTATTTCTGGGGCCTGTAACTTTTGTTAGTGACAAAGTCCATTTTTCATGTCCTTGAGCATGCCAAACATCCACTCATGTTTCTTTCTCCACCTATTCAACGCTTGCAAATGTATGTTCTCCTCCGTCCTCTCTTCATGGAGACTCATTCAAGCTTAAATGGCAACCCGAACGAATGAACCTTTTCTCCTGCTATAAATGAGATCCCAAAAGCCCCCGAGAAAGATAGCCCAGAAATACATGGCATGGCCAATTTGTGAATGCATGCATGCATAGTGAACACACAAAGACGCACAGCCACACACATACAGATGTTTGTGTTGACAGAGCCAGTTCACCAGTTATCAAAGAATTATGTAGCCTGCTTCTCTTTGCTGTGCTTTTCTTCCTTTTTTCAAAAGCGTGTTGTTATCTAAGCAGAGGTCCTGGCTTGGCAGAGCCCTCTCTTTGTCGCTTTTGAAAATATTTGAGGAGCCTCAAATGTTCTTCCCACACAGGAAAGACCTTGAACGTAGGTTTAATCAAGCCTGACAGATAAAAAGCCCACTTCTCATTATTACAAGTACAATTTGTTCAGTGTGTTTCTTCAGGCAAAAAGCAGATTAAAATTTGAACAACTCAAAGCTGCTGTTCTCTGTAAATGTTGTAACCAAGGGAAACTGAGGTCACACATCCTCACCCACGGTGCTTACCCCACACACTTTTCCACTACTTATCGGCAGGGAAAGAACAGGATTCTATGCCTGTTACATCCTCCCAAAATTACAAAACTTCTATCACTATACATTTACATACATTTACTTTTTTTTGTATATTTACAGTGTCATATAGCACCCCTCACCCACAGAATACAGGCTGCATATGATCCACACTGCATATCTTCATGTGCCATGAGTTGTTCAGGCACTTTTAGTACCAACTGTCTTTAACAAGGTGACAGACAGGCAGCCCGGCAGACAGACAGGGACTTCTCTAATCTGCCTTGAGGGGGCCAGCCCTGCTATAATCTGCATTAATGCTAAATTATTGAACAGCCTGTTCATAGCCACACTAGTCCCAGAGACCAACACTGTGGGCCACACACACAACACAGCAAAGATCTTGCTTTCATTTAGAGAGACTTAAGAGGAGTGTTTTTAGACCATTTGCCAGATGTTGCATCTAGACATGTGGAGATACGCAGGAGAGAGTCATTAGTCCAAGAAATGATTATGGATCAGCTCACTATTGTTTAAATCTGTATGAAAATAATATGTACATGCCTATTGGTACTGTGGGCTTGTCATACCAACCTATATGCACTGCGAGCCATGCTTTTGTGTATGCAGTTTCAAAACAGTGACAGTAATATTAATAAAAAGTGACAATTTTATAAGTTATTATGTTACTAATACATAATGTTTAATTATATAAATGTCCTTGTTCGGGTTGTTGCAGATATGGTTCAGACCCCTACTCTGTACACTCACATTTCTTATTTAATTAATTTTTGCCAAAAACAAACAAACAACATAATAATTTCAATGAACAGAGTTACAGATGAATTTGACTGCTAAATGTCTTCTATAGATGTGGCCATAATATACAGCACTGAGCAAAAGTGAGTCACCCCTCATTCTTTATATTTTGCTTCCAAGGAGCCAGATTTTCTTGTAAATCTTTTTAAAGGGGTCTTGAGCAATACTCTCCAGGCTTTCTGAAGGCTGCTTTTTCACTCATTTTCAGTCCAGTCCTTGTACCTGACCATTTTCAGAGGAATGTTTTTTTGTTTGTTAAGCAACTTAATACTGACCCATAAATCATTCAAGTATAAAAAAGGCACCTAGCTCAAGGAATGAACCAGTGTTGTGTCCACACAAAACAGAGATAGCCAAGAACCAATTTCAAATTGTATCTTTAGGCACTTTGGTGTTGCAAAAACACATAATTTATTACCATTTCTTTAGCTGAAACTACAAAAATGCCATAGATAACACAGTTTGACAGGCATAAAATAGTATTTTTGCACCAACAAGATGATTTCCAAAGAGAAATTAGCCAAAAACCTGGCATGTCATGGAATGTTGTGGAGTGTGTCCTTATAAATTTTGAAGAAACTGGACAAGTGGAGGACAAAAGAAAAAGCAGCAGGTCTGAAAAAAAAAACAACTATCTACAGCAGATGAACAGTGTCTGAAAGTCAAGTCCTTAAGAAATAGGAAAAAAAAATCCAGCAAAGACCTGACACAGAACCTAAGAGATGAATCTGACCCTTCAGCTGATCCATCTACTGTTCACTGAAGCCTCATCAGAAATGGTCTCAGTGGAAGGGTGGCTGTCAAGAAGCCATTCTTAAGGAAGGGAAATGGGGAGAAAAGGCTGAGGTATGCCAAATTACACAAGAACTGGACTAAAAATCAGTGGCAACAGGTCTTGTGGAGTAATGAATCCAAATTTGAAATTTTTGGTTCAAATCGTCTTCAATATGTTCAGAAGAGTTCACGAGAGAGGTACAACAGTGAGTGTCTACAGCCATCTGTAAAACCCAGTGAAGCTTCTGTCATGGTTTGGAGTTGCATTTCAGCCAGTGGTGTTGGAGATCTTGTCAAAACTCATGGAATTATGAACACAGAAAAGTACCATCAGATTTTGATCCACCATGCAATACCATCTGGAAAGAGTCTGATTTGCTGTAAAAGCATACCTGGATAGAAAAACACAGCATGGAACACTATCAGTCATGGATTGGTCTCCTCAGAGCCCGGACCTCAACATTATTGAAGCAGTGTGGGATCATCTTAATGGAGAACAGAACAAAAGGCAGCCAACATCCAAAGAAGCGCTTTGAATGTCCTTCAAGAAGCCTGGAGAACTATTCCTGAAGACTACTTAGAGAAATTACAAGAAAGCTGCCTAAGAGAGTTCAGGCTGTGTTGAAGAATAAAAGGTGGTCATACCGAATATTGACTTTCAAGTTTGTTAGAATTGTACAAACTCTGTTTTTGCCTCATATACTGTTTATGTTTGCACCCATTTTCCTAGGAAAATATGAAGAAATGAGGAGTGGCTCAACACTTTTGCACGGTCTGTGTAATACAAAAATAGTTGGTATCTTACAATCATGTAGCCTTTTAAAAACAAATTCTCCTTCTCCTTAGCCATGCTAGAAGCCTAGCTCTAGAAATTGCTTAGCAGACAGCTAGGGTGACGATTGCTGATTTCGGTGATCCTTATGCATCACCATGCTCCATTATTAAGTCAGAACTAGAATAAACCCCACTCTAATATTTACTAATATTTCAGATCATTTTAGTGCCAATTAGCAAAAATGTGCATGCTAACACACTAAACTAACACACTGAACATGAACAGTTAAACACATCTGTAGAAATATTACCTTCTATCCCTCTCTTGCACCCGATTCAGTAAACACTGTGGAAAAAGATAAAGAAATTTTGCACCAATATTCCAACTTTAGAAGACACATGAATGGGACTGCTAAAGGCTCATAGGACTAAATTAACTTTCACATCTCTTGACTAGATTGACAAAACAAAGCCACTTCTATGGCCAGTATGGACAAGAGAAACAACTTTAGTGAACAATACCCAGCAGTGGATCCTTAACCAGCAACCCCCAATCTTAGCAGTGGATTTCTATTTATTTAATCTTTCTTTTTTTGGTTGCCATTTTTAGGTTAACTTTGGTATCCACCAGACTAAAGTTCCTCCTATAATGTCCCTGACAAGGCTACTCTTAAGCTGCCATATTACGAAACAACACTAGCAATAACTGGTTTCCCAAAAAAATCAACCAATTGGGCCATAGATACAGTATATGGCTCTCTGGAAGGTTTCAGCCATTCAAAGCAGCCACTGGCACATGTCATTT
>VUQI01032096.1:0-10519 GCA_015106735.1 Paratilapia polleni | reverse complement strand
GCAGGACAATGATCCAAAACACACCAGCAAGTCCACCTCTGAATGGTTTAAGAAAAACAAAATGAAGACTTTGGAGTAGCCTAGTCAAAGTCCTGACCTGAATCTAATTGAGATGCTGTGGCATGACCTTAAAAAGGCCGTTCATGCTCAAAAACCCTCCAATGTGGTTGAATTACAACAATTCTGCAAAGATGAGTGGACCAAAATTCCTCCACAGTGCTGTAAAAGACTCATTGCCAGTTATTGCAAACACTTGATTGCATTTGTTGCTGCCAATGGTGGCCCAACCAGTTATTAGGTTTAGGGGGCAATTACTTTTTCACACAGGGCCACGTAGGTTTGGATTTTTTGTTTCCCTTAATAATAAAAACCTTCATTTAAAAACTGCATTTTGTGTTTACTTGTGTTATCTTTGTCTAATATTTAAATTTGTTTGATGATCTGAAACATTTAAGTGTGACAAACATGCAAAAAAATAAGAAATCAGGAAGGGGGCAAACACTTTTTCACACCACTGTATGCTTTGTTTCAGTTTTTTTGTTTTTTTGGTATTTATAGTTTTGTTTTCCTCACATGCAAATGTTAAGGGTCCCAAGCCTGGGTACCACAGTAACAAATGATACTGGTTCAATGTCCTGAAAACACAGGTGAAATGTCAGTGCTACATTGTTTTGCAAAGTGAAATGTAAAACCTTGTGCTCTTAAAGTCAGCAGTGGATATATTAGATAATAATAATTTTTGCTGCAACAAACAATTAAATGATCATAAATATTGTTTTTTTAATTATCAGAAATGTGGCTCTGTGGTGTAGTGGTTAACACATCTGGTTTACATGCAAAAGATCCCTAGTTCAGTTCAGGGAGGAGACATAAACTCAGCCTCAGTGGGTCACAAGCTAGTGTACTCCTAGTGCTGGTCCCAAGCCCACATCTGCAAGGACATCCAGTGTAAAATCTGTGCCAAATCAAACATGTGGATCCATCCACTGTGTCACCCCTTGGGAAATAACAGAGTAGCTGTAAGTACCTTCTTCCTCATCAGTAATTTATTTTTTTATTGGTTCCTGGTTTGTGAAATGTGAAACAATTACTTCATGGATTTATTTTGTTTTTTATTTTATTTTATCATGGCTGATAAGAAACATTAGTGATTACACACTGATGACACTGGCATACAGAACACTATATATTATATATTGTGTGTTTATTAATGATTACCAAATGTTACCAAACATTCCATTACTGATCACTGATCATTTTGCAGGACCTAAAATACTGAAGCCTCTGGTGTCTAGAAAAAGTCCTTAAGGTGTCCTTATTATTATTATTGTTGTGCCATGATGAAACCCTTCCAGCAGTTGTTAGACCGGTCTCACTCCAGACTCCATGTATGGCTATTTGGGCATGATCCCTTTATCACATTAATGACTTACTGACAAGTCCTTTTACAGGTTATTTGCTGCAAGTTGTTTTTCAGTGTTTCAAACATGTTTGGATAAATGTGCCAAAGCAACTGAGCACAACTGTAATAGCAAGAGTATTATTTGTCTGATGATAACTGACTGCTGTTACCTTTTAAAATAAATACTCAGATGCTGAGTGCACAGGGTTTTAGCGTCTACCTTGTAAAGCAAAAACACTTACATTTGTGCCCAGCTAAAGTGGGCACATGCCCTGGAGCCAATGGATTAAGAATATATGGATTTTGTTTTTAAAATATTGGATTGAAGACATTTTGAAAATGATTGATTATACAGTTGTTTAAATGTCTTGTACAATTGTCAATTAAGCCACATGTAGGCTACAGGTCAAATGTCAACAAGACAGCATAGACAGTAATGCTGCTAGCCCAACTTCACAGGACAGCAGCACTGAGAGGAGTGATAGCAGCATTGCTAGCCCTGTCAGAACAGGCACAGAGGTAAGTTTGTTGCATCCTCTGACATCTCCTGTGGAGGAAAAAGGTGCTTGATTATGGATTACATTCAACATATTTCCAACATGCTATATATAGTTAAGACTGTTTGATGGGGAGAACGGTCCTTGATTAGAGATTAACCAAGGATAACACAGAGATGCCTGAATAGTCTGCGACTTAGACTACTTGATTAGTTACTTTTCTACAAAGCAGTAATTTAATTTAAAATGTAAAAAAAAAAAAAAAAGAAGCCATCTTGTGTTATTGTGAGACCAAACTGTGTGCTCAGGACTGGCATGTGCAGTGCATACTCTCTGAGTATTTTTCTGCCTGAGGTGTCATCTTGTTAAAAGGGAGCTCTTACATCCCACCATCACCAAGTGCTTACAAATACTGTAGGGTCTACCTTAGGATATAAAGTGCCTTGAGATGACTGTTCTTGTGGACCACTGCTATATCAGTGAAACCGAACTAATATACAATAACTAATATACTCATCTGTGTTCTTCCTTGCCTGTATGCCAATTGCCAGTGGTTCAACATTGGAATAATTGCAGCTCTAAGTAGTTATCAAAGCAATAATTTTTTTTTTTTTTTAAAGTAAGATCTACAGGCCAGGAGTCAGGTTTCTTCTGGACTGGTGTGAAAACTGCTTTGTCTTGCCCAAGTGCATAACAAAATGGGGTTGCTGGGTAACAGGCCACCATCATGCGATCAGCGCCTCTTAGAGTTGAAGGGCTGTGATACTTTTCAATCCATAAGAGAGTGAGTAATGACTGATCCTCTGGGAAGTTTTTACAAATATAAAACCAAGTTGTCATAAATGCAGATCTTCCTTAATGTCTTATTTTGTGCATTTTGCCAAAGCTGTAAGAGCAGCAGAATAATTAAATTTGCCAAATCCTATGTCTTGTCTTCAAATTATTCATATTGTGCAGTGTAATTAACAGCACAGACCCGCAGGACTTTAGTGAAGCTTTAGACTTCTTAATTATGAACATAAATGGTTAAAAAGGACAAAGCTGACAATGTTTTTATGATTTGTAAGTGAAGTGGCTGGTGAGGTAGTGTGCATACTGGAATCTTCTACTGGCCTAAGACAAGTGAAAAAAGTCAGGTCGGTAGATGGGTAATGAGTGCTGGCAGAGAGGTACTGTATTCCTGGCCGGTTCTGTGATGAGTGCTGGCATGTATCTGTCCACACCAAGAGGCTGACACCAGGTGGCCTCCCTGGGAACCCAACACTGATTTCAAGGGCAAACGGCTGGAGTGTGCTCTAATTGAATTCCAGGCTAATTACCCGGGAACCCATTTCTGCGTCAAACCCCAGGTAGGAATGTGCTCATGCATCAGTCTGCCGATTTACTGTGAGGGAGCGTAAATGACACACATGCTGTACATGGGCTGCAGTTCTTTAAATAACCTGCCAACAAGTTCCAAGTAAAAACTCAGTCAAGTGCAAGAGCTGCTACAGATTTCTGTCCTTGTGTCCCTCCTTTCATGTCATGCAGGTTGCGTATGGTAGTGAAATCCTGACTAAACCTTAATTTATGGTAAACTCAAATCACATCTCATGCATGCTGTGCGACATAATGCATCAAAGCTGTTTTTTGCTGAGAAAAAAGGAGAGAACATTTTTAGAAATGTTTCCTGTGCATCTGGATCTACATCTGCTAGTAGTGTGAATTGCTATCCTTAATATCATCACTGGGAAACTTGAGATACATTACTGACTATGTAACTAGCAAATGGTACTGCAAAATGTTTTTGATATTCACATTTCTAAATCATTTTAGTATCCTTAAAATGGAGCCACTATGCTTATTTTTGTCATACACGTACTGTTAAAATGGTGGGCGCATATTAAACATGGTAAATGTTTTACCATGTTTAATATGAGCATCCACCATAATGAGTTTGCATAATGAGTTCAGTGTAAGTGCAAATAATCCCTGTGGGCCAAAAGCTCAGGATTCAGACTGCTCTAAATGCTCAGTTTCAGACAGTTTTTCTATGTGTTTTTCTACTCTTGGCTGTATGATGTCAATAAGAATGTGGTCATCTCAGACACACAGCTCTGGCACTCACCTGCTATTCAAAACTCTTGTTTACGACAGCAGCCAATTGGACGACAGTTAACGGGAGGGGGGAAGGGAGCTAAACGGCATGTTTCAAACAACGAGCTGAAAAATGAAGCCAAGGTGGGCGTGTCAAAGCTGTAGTGCCTGGAGTAGCCACTTGAAGCTGCCTTCAAACAAGAGTCAATCCCCAGACTCTCATGTTAAGATGCCCAACTAAACAGCATTAAAAAGCATGTTTACAGCCTGCTGCAAAAAATGTTTTATGGGTTCTACGCAAAGTTTTCCCCTTCATAACAAATGTACGGTGAAGCATGTCTTCTCACACCTGCTCTTATAACTCATCCATTTGGATTTTTATTAAGGCTCAAATTTAGGGGCATGACCACTTTGACAGGTGAATGCTGACACATGGGAAGCTGTAGCCTGTAGTCATTGTCTGTTCGGCCTCTCCTTTCATTTGAGTAACAGAACTGGAGCTTTGGACCCTGTTTATGTTGTTAGTGCATTTTATAACATTTTTAATGGAATTATCTGACCAATAATATAGTTTATGTGGCACAGGCCATCTGAAAAGTCCATGTCCTAATTTAGGTGAAATTCTGGTATTTTATTAGTCTGTTATTAGCACTAATAAGCAATGTGTGTGGGCTCATTATTTTGCAGCAGTAAGAATCCTTCTCCACAAAGATGCAAACGAGCGTTATGGTCTGGGCATGCTTGGGTTTTTTGCATCTTTTTTTCTTCTCTTTCTCTCTTTAAAAAGTCTATCTCTGAGTCCCAGGTGAAGTTGTGGGCTGGCGCGCCTCGCTGACCCTCCTACGGGCACAGTCTTTTCTGCTGAGGTTGTCCTTCTCATACCTGGTTTGAATGTTCTCATCAAGCTCATGGCTGGATGGTGCTGCAGTTCTCTGCCAGATTGTTACACTGCCATGGTGGTAATCAGGCCCTCTTAGTTAACTTCTAGTTCTTTTGCATTTCCTCTACTACCCTTGAATCTCCGTCTGCCTTCTAGTTGCCCGTTTGAAGCTCGCCTCGCAAACCTGTTCATCACTTCACCACTGTGCCTGTTTCTTTGAGGAGTTTAGTTCACACTGCCAGCCACTTACCTCTGAATCTTCCAGTGGAAATCAGCACTTGTGAAAAGAAGGACTTACCAGTTACTCACCTTCCTGCCCGCTGTCCACCATTACTCACGTCGCCACTTGGGATACCTGCCTGCTCACCAGTAACCCCTCTAAAGCCTCAGCCTTAGAAACTTACAAGTAAGACTGCAAAATCTGACCCTGACCCTTATCTAAAGATCCATTTACACTTGCCTTGGCCACTGCTAACTCCATCTCTCCTCTCCAACAGTGCTCCGGGTTGTGTTCCTGTTGTCCCTCAGTTGCTCTCAGTTAACTCCTTTCTGCTTTTCAATAAAGATGTTAAAACTGCAGTTGGTGTATCTGGTCTGAATTTAGCCTATTACAGCCTAAACAGGAATTATGGTTCAGCGGGGGTAGTGCGTTCGAAGTCCGCTGGTAGTCTGAGGATGGCCCATCTACCTGCAGAGAGCGCTGTTGTCTATGGAGGCAGTGTACAAAATATGTGGTACAACCGGTCTGTGGGATACTCTTACTTGTGCTGTTGTTGGTCCATCAGCCAGCTGCGGAGAAGAGCGAAGTTATAACATACAAAGAGCTGAAGTGAAACCGAGTGTTAAAACAATGAAAATGTCCTCTGCAGTCACTGTCTGTGCTTTTCATGCTGTATTTTGTGATCTTTGAAGTTTTTTTCCCGCTGTTCTTCAGTTCCCAGTGAACTCCGCTGTCGCTCCCTTCCCTATTTCGGCCCACTTATAAACTAATTAGCACTCGGCAGACACATAGGTCATCTGTGTCCAGCGACGTGCAGTTGGGATTTTGGAGGACTGCATGGGAGCACGTATGCAGTGGGTGAAAACTCCTCTCCGTTCACCATCTGAAAGGAAATGTCTATACAGACGGACACATTTGCGGGACCATAAATTATGCTAAAATATGACAACTAGAGGGTGGGGCATGTCTCAGGGGAAAGGAGAGCTGCTGCTCCTTGGTCAGGGTGAAGCTGATTCAGTGCACAGTAGAAACATCCCAGACTTTAGTATTTCCACCCCATTTGATATGGGTTTCATCCGCTTTGGTGTTATCCTGTCTATCCTGTCTGTTATACAGCCTCTATTACAGCCACAAATCTCAGTCTTGGATCCATCAATACATGGGACTTTTTTCCATCATCCACTGTGAAATGCTACGCTGACCCCTTTTTTTTTTTTTAACCTCCTGAGAAGAGGTTTAGGGACGCTACTCCTCCTCCTACTAGACAGTCTCCTTGTTATAGGCATCATTCCATCTCAAAATCATAAAATTTTCTGCTCAACCATCTCTGATTTACCTAAAAATTTCATGGTCCAAAGTTCAGATATATATAATGATTGCTGTGAAATTTTAGCTTCATATATCAAAAACTTTTCAATAAATATCTTTTTGAAAAATGGTCCATCGACCCACTTCCAGCATGTTTTTTCACACTGAAGTCTGAGGCAATGTTTGAACATGAATATCTCAAAACTATTAAAGCTAAAAGGCTGAAATTTTCACTGGCCTTTCTTACCATAAAAATGAATCTGGACCAGTAATTCATCAAAAAATGTATTGGCTATTTGTTTTCATACATGACAATAAACTGCAAAACAAATAAGAGTAATGAAAAAGGGATTAGTAGCTCATTTCATGTGAGTAGTCTTGCAAGGTGAAGTTACCGTATCCATATGGCGTGATTGGTAGTCCAATACAAGACCCAAACCCCCAAACCTAACCCTATCTCTAATGCCACAACTGCTACAGGTAAGCAGGGATCAGGCAATCTGCATGAATGCTGCAAAATGCAGATGTAACAACAGTCTTATGGGTCATTCCATCTTAAATCATCGTGAACCTTCTGCTCGACCATCTCCGATTTACATAAAACTTTTACGGCGCAAATATATACATGAAAATGCTATACTGTTGTATTTTAATGCCTTTTAGTATATTTTAATCTTAACCTTAATTATAAGACTATTCTAGGACAATGTTCATGCTTACAAAGTGGGTCTTGAAAATGAAAAATATGCATACATTTAACAAAATTATTTTCTCAGTTACAATTAGAGTACTGGAAACTCCAGAATTTTGTTCTATTTGGATTATACTGTCTACTGATATTTTGTTTTTTGTGGTAAAGCTTGTCATACTTGTTCAATCCAGCATGAAGATTGAACAAGAATAGCATTTACTTTATTTTTGTGACTAAGAATTTCAATGTTTTTAATTTTTTAAATTTTGCATTATTGTGAAATACAACTATGTACCATTCAGAAATTGTCACTAATTGTTTTTTCTATGTGAAGTTTTTTATTAGTGTGTGCTCAAATATGGGACTTTACAGGACTGCTTGATATTTTTTCATATTTTAACTAGCCAATACTCAGACATTTTTTTATGTATCTGTCCCAAATTACAGATCCTGATTCAGTTTTATGGTAAGAAAGGCCAGTGGAATTTTCAGGCTTTTATCTTTTATAGTTTTGGAGATATTCATGTTAAAGCATTGCCTCAGATTTCAAAGTGCGTAGAAAATGCTGAAAGAAGGTCGATGGACCATTTTTCAAAAAATATACCTTGCTAAAGTTTCACAGCAATCATTATATATATATCTAAACTTTGGACCATAAATTTTTTATGTAAATTGGAGATGGTCGAGCAGAAGGCCCACGATGATTTGAGATGGAATGACCTAAAGCACTGTTGTTACATCTGCATCTTGTGTTCTGTTCTGTTTATTTGTTCTTCCTATCCAGGTTGTGTTTCTGTTCCCGAACAAACAAAGCTTGATGTATTTTATGTTCTGATACTGTGGTCATTTTTGTTATGACTGATCATACTTTCCTTACAAATCTTCCAGTTTCCATAAAAAAATTCAATGTTCAGTGCACTGCCCTCTCTGAAGCCCTCAGTCTAGCCATGATTTGACTCTGGGAAAGCCCTTATTTTTATAAGACTGCTATGAATAATACAGGGAAAATGAATGTAGCAAATTGGCCAATTCAGACAGGATTTAATTTAAGCACAAGAGTGTGTTGTAAAATGAAGGAAGATGCCACTTGGGAAAACGTACTCATCAAAGCCTCTACCATTTGCATGGTGGGTTCAGTGCTGCCAATGAGTCCTCTGGCCCTAGGCCACTACACAACCCAGTCAAGAGGTGAAACTGGTGCTGATGCAAAACCTCTTCTGAAAATTCAATGGTGTAATGCACAGTTATGATAGTCTTTAATTAAGGCCTACAGCAAGGGTCATTCACGGCCATCCTTTGTTAGACATATGATAAAACAGTCATAGCTGACTGAACACTTCATCTTCTCTCTAAGTAGTCCAGGTTCAGTGCTGCAGGAAACCGGGGAAAAGCTGTATTAATGTGAGGAGATCTTGGTCCTCATAGTTCCCCTTTAGCCTGAGCTCTGATGCTACTTCACAGTGTTCCTTTGAGGATAGATTGTCTTTCATGAACTAAAAGCAGAAATTGGTCTTGTATCCAATTAGATTTGACCTTTCTCCTGGAGGAGAGAGCAGTCCAGTCTTAGCCATCGGCTAATTACCTGATGAGGTATTAGACAGGTCTGACAGTCACTAAACACAGTTTTACTTTGAACAAGTTATTAAGGAGACGTCAGGAAACGAAAGCTAAAAAGAAGGAGGTGTGTGAGTTGATTGTTCAGTTGCATTAGACTGATGATATGACAGGCCTATAGTTGTTTAAACCCCACAGACATTAACTTGCTTATCAGATCTTTCATTCACCATCTCAGCTCAGTCATTACACTTTGCCTCTTTGACACTACAATAGCCTGCAGAGAAAATTAAAGATGGATGGGGTAAACAAAGAAAAATAATAACAAACGTGGTTACCAGCACATTGCACAGTCACTTAAACTCAGCTTTGTGTAGTGATGGATTATTTTCTCTGTATGTTACTTTCCAAAATTTTGTTAGCCCAAGTATCTGTGTTGTTAATCTGCTATGTTGCCCTTTGGAACCCACAGCATCTGTTTCCCATCTGTCCTACCCAAAGTGGGATCTCTCAGGTGTTTTTCCTTTAGTTTCTTAAATTTTTCTTTTCTTGGTAAAATTTTTTGTGCAGAAGATTTTCCTTGTTTGTATTGGGAATCCGAGGAAAGAAGGACTTGATGCTGTAAACCTCCCAAGGCAAATTTGTTATTTGCCTCAAAGGGCATATTAGGCTGTACAAATAAAAAATACCTTACCTGCAGCAATGACATTTTTTTGTTCTGTTATGCAAAACACCAGTGATTTATTGAATTAATGCTGACTAAATGATGAAGAATAGTAGAAGTAATAGAAGTAATAGTAATAGCCCCTTACCCTAACCCTAACCATCAGAAATGAATGCCTAACCCTAACTCTTACCCTAAACCTAACCATAACCTAATTGTAACCCTAACCCTAAAACCACGTTTTGAGCCTGAAAAAATGCTCAAACATGCCTTCAGATTCGTGAGGACCAGCGTTTTGTCCTCACAAATCACAGTTGGTCCTCACAGCTATAGTTTTATGCAAATTTCTGTCCTCACAAAGATCTCTAAACAAATACACAAGTACACATGTACACACTCACACTCGTTGTAAGATATAACAATCTTTGTCAACACTCAACTGCTTTCACATTATGTAAACTACTTCAGTTCTTTAGAAGCTTTTAGACCAACTGTTGAAAGTTTCTTTCTACTGCTGGAAGCTTGTTTCAGAAAAAGGATGAACCAGTGTTTACTCTGGTCTTCAAATAATGTACAAATCTTTTGAAAATATTTTAGGACAACAGTCTGTTTTAGTGGCAATGGAAGGTGGTAGTTCTAAATTTTATCTTCTCCTTAATCTTCTTTAAGAATCCTAACCAAGGCCATAAAGCTTGACAAGTTTTTGGCTGGAAACAGTACGTGAATGGATTCCTAAACAATAAACATGCTAATCAACAATATGGTCAACCGTGTAACAATAGGTTGAAAGTTATAGTTGTTATCAGTGAACACAGTGTCAAATACAGTATAAAATTCTAGGTAACAATTACATATATTCAATTCAATTCAATTCAATTTTATTTGTACAGCGCCAAATCACAACAACAGTCGCCTCAAGGTGCTTTATATTTTAGGGTAAAGACCCTGCAAATTAGACAGAAAAGACAGAAAACCCCAACAATCAGACGACCCCCTATGAGCAAGCACTTGGCAACAGTGGGAAAGAAAAACTCCCTTTTAACAGGAAGAAACCTCCGGCAGAACCAGGCTCAGGGAGGGGCAGCCATCTGCTGCGACCGGTTGGGGATGAGGGGAAACAGAAGAGAGCAGAGCGAGACAGGACAAAAAGGCACACCTATAGGAGAGAGACAGAGTTAATAATAGCTAATGATTAAATGCAAATGGTGTATAAACACATGGAGAGTG